>PVKE010006440.1:0-54330 GCA_004027555.1 Craseonycteris thonglongyai | reverse complement strand
TATTGAGTGTTTCCATAGGTCTCTGTGTCTTTGTAATTTTCAGTTTTATATTCCACCTATAAGTGAGGTCATATTTTTCCGGATTCTTTCATTCTGACTTGTTTCGCTTAATAAGATGGTCTCTAGGTCCATCCATGTTGCCACAAATGACTGCATTTCATCATTTCTTATCGCTGAGTAGTATTCCATTGTGTAAATGTACCATGGTGTAGGTATTCTTATTCCCATTTTGTAGCTAAGGAACTTGAGACATAGAGGGGTGGGTGATGAGGATGGTGGCATGGAGATGGAAAGATGAAATTAAGCTATATTGTAGACTGCTAGTGACCTCAAAAAATTAAGTTAATATTTTTATGTTGCTAGTATGTTTCTTTTCTTTCCTTTTCCTTTTTTTTTTTAAAGTAAATTACTTTTCTGGGAGTCACATAGATTTGAGGAATACCACCTTTTGGAACAGATCAAGATAGCAGAGGTAAAAAGAAACCAGGTCCAGAAAAAACATTAGAATTTTATTACTTTCTTGCCTACTATGTTTAGAACTTTAGAATCTGATCCTCTGTAAAATATTGGCATTAGAGATGATCATTTTCCAGGTATTTTCAAGACTGTATTGAATGTCCCCTTGAGAAGCACAAAATTCTGTAAATCAACACTCTTACCATTGCTAGAATAGTACATCACATATCAGGGTGCTCCTTATTCTCTCTGTGTACTAGCTATGACTGATTGAAGCATCTTTCCTATGAAGACATACAGAGATTCCTGGTGAGTATGTGAAATTGTCCTTTGACTGGTACATAGTAACTAACAGTTTTCTCTTTAGCTTGGTTCTACAGCTATTGGAATCCAGACATCAGAGGGTGTGTGCCTAGCTGTGGAGAAGAGAATTACCTCCCCACTCATGGAGCCAAGCAGCATTGAGAAAATTGTAGAGATTGATGCTCACATAGGTAAGGAGTAGGGGAATGCTGCTCTGGAGAATCCGGCCTGGGTTCATTTGGGTTAATTAGTTATCTTTGATGTTCCAAGGGAGGTTCATTAGATTAACTTCCCCTGGTTAGCTGTCGATTTCCAGGCAGTAGGCCAGGGTACATAATATAGAAGTAGGAAGTTGTAGGATTCACTCCCAGAAGTTCCTTTCTCCCTCAAATTTAGACTTGGCAAATGTGATGTTGAAATACGAGGGCTGTCCAGACAGTATTCAGCTATGTAACCATTCTTGTTATATTGACAATAGCTGGAGTTTTTCAGGACAGCCCTTGTATGTGAAGGTTGACTCAGAGACCAGCTCCTATGATGGCTACTGGGTCTTTGATGCATAGCATTAGCCCTGATGGGAGGCCACCAGGAGCAGAGGATTCTGGTGAAGCAGAAGATCGAAGATCTTCAGAGTGACTAAGGTTCAGAGTTTACGAATAATAGACTTTAATGAGATCACTTCTCTGCCTCTGTTTTCAAATATCTCTTTTTACTCCCTGTCTCTATTTCCCGCCCCCTCCTTTTTTAAATTTCTGTTACAATTCCCCCGCTTTAGGTTCTAGCATCATTATAGTGAGTAGTTCTACTTGTTCATATAGCATGGCATTTTAGTTGTCTGCCCAAATTTTCTTATCTAGTAATCTAATTAAGGAAAAATTGGTAAAATGATTAATTGCTTGGAGGCATCATACCCAGATGCTGTGGTGACTCTGGGAGCTTGCATTTTTCCCTTTCAGAGATACAGAAACTGGGATTTAGTCTTTTAAGATTAGAACATTGTATTTACTTTATCTCAAGTCACCCATCTGTTAGAGGTAGATCAGTGTCACTTAATTCAACAAGATGAGAGCCTGCTGCACATAATGCTAGTTACCAGGGTTATCGAGAGCAATGAGACATAGTGCTTGTCTTCTAGGAGCATTCAGTCTAATTGTGGACATGGACATGTAAATAAGTAAATGCAATGAAGTGATATAGGTATTATATCAAGAACGGCTGTAATGTGTGCTCAGTGGGGGTACAAAGGAGGAAATAATTAGCTTTGCTTTAGGCCAGTAGTAGTGGGGCTTTCAGAAAAGGATTTCTTAAAGGTGATGCTTGAGCTGAGTTGAATTCTAAAAGATAAGTGTTTACCAAGGGAATAAGTGTCTCCATATAGCAGGGGAGAGCATTCTAGTCAGAGGGAATAGCAAAATCTTTGTGGTGTAAAATATAAAATAATGGTGTAAGTAGTTTGGTATGACTGGGAGGTAGACTGTGGTAAGAAATGCTGGAATCAGCCCTTTTACCGTGCTGAAAGAGCTTGAACTTGACTCTTCTGCATTGATGGGAAAGGTTTTAAACATTGTGGTAATATGATCAGGTTAAGATTTTAGAAAGACCATTCTGGTAACATTGTTGAAAGTAAAAGGGCCTGAGACTTGTGGCAGGGAGACCAAGAAATTTTTTTTTAATCCAAATAAAGAGATGAGGGCTTTCACCAAGGCTGTGGCCAGAGAAAGGAGAGGTAAGGACTAGTATCAGATAGGTTATTGGAATTTGGAATCTAATTGGTTTGGGGGTTAAGGAAGAAGATGGAGTCTGGAGGGGAAATAACTTGATTTGAGTCTGTGATATATCCAAGTAGATTTATTTATTTATTTATTTATTTTATTTTTTTATTGTTTTTGAGAGAGAGAGATATAGAAACAGCGACAGAGAGAAGGGGAAGAGCCCAGAGCAGTCTCCATAGCTGCACATCATCAGTTTTTCCACATAGTTTTGTTCCACAGGTGGGCGCAGGGCTGCACAGGGCAGGAACTGGGCTGGGGTCTCACCCCGGTGAGAACTGAACTGGGGGCACTCCCCAGTTCAGCATATGGGTCTGCACGGGCTGGGGCTGGGACTTGATCCTCGGTCCCCGGGGCTGCAAAGTGAGCACTTAACCCATTGAACCATCCCAGCTTCCCCCAAGTAGATTTATTAAGGGAGTCATTTGGCTTTATAGGTCTTCTGAAGTATGAGAGTGAGACCTGGGCTGGAGATTTAGATTTGAGTCATGGCATATAAAGTAACAGCCATAATCTTAGCATCTTGGAACATCAGGCAAACTTTCCCTATAATATAATTAGTTGGTTGGTGTTTGGTCAGGGAGGTAAAAAGGCTTTTGATTTTAATCTAAGGTCCTCCATTGTAGTGCACAGTGACGTGGTCACTTTTCCCCCTTATTCTTCTGTTGGAGTGTTAATTGCTTAGTTTGAAAGTGTATCATGGTCTACAAAGAGTGCTAAAGTAATGCTTAAGAATGTAGTATGTGGAAATTCATGTTTCATTAGCTGTCCTTTATCTTCTATCTCAATAGCTGGACTTCTGTGTCATCATGGATGGATTTTTATTTGTTTATAATATAATTATACTTTGTGTTTAGTGCAGATAATTTCCCATCTCATTTCTTGGGTATATTGCTATGAGCTTGCTGAATGGCGGCCATGGTGCCACTCCAGAATTTCTATATTTCCTGAGTGGATGAAAGAGTTCTACAAGGATTTGGCCACTGGGTCACTGTTGCTTTTACATTGCAGGTTGTGCCATGAGTGGGCTAATTGCTGATGCTAAGACTTTAATTGATAAAGCCAGAGTGGAGACACAGGTAAAATTAGCATCATATCTTCTTTTTACCATGATGCTTGAGTTCCTTGTGATGCCATAGCTGCCTGGACTGCAGTGCAGGTGTCTGCATTAATATCAGATGTAGCTCTTCAGGAGTGATTTGGGTAGAATCCCTAGTTATAACTTTCTGAGGCTTTGAATCTAGCCATCCAACCATTGCAGCTTTAAGAAGGCCCTGGTAAATAGTACAGACAGTCTCTTGCTTCTTTTTGATTTGCCTTATATTAATATAAAGCAAGCATTGCACAGCATTCTGTTCCCTAATTGACTTTTGTGGGAGCACCATAGCAGGAGGTAAACATAGCTAAAGGATATTTTCCCTCCAGCTGCCTTTGTTGCTGGGCTTGCAAATAATAGCTCTCCTGTGGTAATGGCATGTACCAAGTGATAAATACTGGTCAGGAGTATGGATTTTTTTTTTTTTTTAAACTGAGCACCTGCTGCCTAAAGAGTAGACTAGTAAGAAAAAGATATTCTGTAGGGTAAAAACATTTTGCACTTAACTTGTAAGTTTGCTGTAAGTAGTCATATAAGAATAAGTCATGTAATTTAAAACATCAATAGAATGATAATAAGATAGGGTCTTTGAGAGAAAGTGGCACTCAGCTATTAGCATCCACTTTTTGAAAAAACTAAACTTGATGCTATGGGGTTAATTACTTTTTGAGGGAGTAATCCTCCAGTCCATCATTGCTTAGAGGCCTTTTGATGAAAATTTATTTCCAGAGCTATTTCTCTTTCTCTTATGTAGTCACAAGCATTCGAGTTTAATGTTAAGGAAAGCAGACTGGGGCTTAAGCCAGTTTTCAAGTGCAGTTCAAAGGGTTGTGAGTGTAGTGAGATGGTGGGCTGCTTGAATGCCCTTTTTATTTGGAAGGTAGACCATGCTTTTTTCTTCTTCTAGAACCACTGGTTCACCTACAATGAGACAATGACAGTGGAGAGTGTGACCCAGGCTGTGTCCAATCTTGCTCTACAGTTTGGAGAAGAAGATGCAGATCCGGGTGCCATGGTGAGTGTGATGCTTGTGTCAAGTTTTCTTGCTGTTCTGTGGGACCTAGGAATTTGTCCTCTGGGAAAGAACATACCATGTCTTTCCGTGTATAAGATGCCCCCATGTATACTAAGATGATCCCTTCTTTTCTAACCCAACATTAAGAAATCAATACACAGGTTACTCCTGTGTATAAGACAACCCCAATTTTTGGTCTGACAATTTTAGACAAAAGTATCATCTTATACACAGAAAACCCGGTATCTTTACCAACCCCTCTTGCCCCTCTGTTTCTTAGCCATTTATCTGAATACCTCTTATTTTTTTGGTTCTAGTCTCGTCCCTTTGGAGTAGCGCTGTTGTTTGGAGGAGTTGATGAGAAAGGACCTCAGCTGTAAGAACCATTTTGCCATTTTACTGCCTCCTTTTTGGGAGAATTATTTTAATTTGGGATGGGGACTGGTAGTTTAAATCAACTGAGAAGATTATTGTAGAGTTGTAAAAAGCAAAGGGCTTTTAATTCTAAATTTTAGTGATTCTATGCTGTTTATACAAAGACAGATTTGGGGATTCTCTGAAGAACTACCCTATTGGATCCAGTGCTAATTCTGGAAAGAATTAAAAGTAACTTTGTTACTGTAGTCAGGATGTGTTTTAGAGCTTTGCTTTGGAATTTTGATTTGATCTCTGTACTCAAATATTGTGTATAGGCATACACAAGTGCCATATCTACATACGAGGGCTGTTCAGAAAGTATCCGGCCGTGATCTGGTTTCTTCAGGCATAGAACATCGTTGGAACCTGTGCCTCAGTATTTTGGTGGATTTTCTGACTACATGCCAAGCACTTACATCTTTAGTGAGAACTTTGTTACATAAAATGCCACCACCCCTAAGCATTTTAATCCTTTTTTTTTGGGGGGGGGGGTGTCTGCAGGTTTCATATGGACCCATCTGGGACCTTTGTACAGTGTGATGCTCGAGCAATTGGCTCTGCTTCAGAGGGTGCCCAGAGCTCCTTGCAAGAAGTTTACCATAAGGTAGGTAATTCAGCATTGTCCCAAGGTGTATTTTGTTATTATTTTCAATAAAGTTGTAACTTACCTACAACCAAATGTACACAATCTTAGGAGTTTGGTTCCATGAGTTTTGACAATTGTATACACCCTTGTAACCACTACCTAAAACAATATATAGAACACTTCCATCACCCCCCAAAAAAACGTCAGTCCATCTCTCTTCTTCCCTTGCAACCATGTTTACCACTATAGATTAGTTTTATCGGTTCATGTACGTTTTTTTTTAAGATTTATTTTATTGTTTTTTAACAGAGACAGAGAGAAAGGGGGAGGGCCCAAGGCAGTCTCCATAGTTGTATGTCATCAGTTTTCTGACATGGTTTCGTTCCACACAGCTGGGTGGGAGCCACGCAGGGCTGGAACTTGGCTGGGTGCCTCTCACATGAGAAGCTCATCCCAGCTCAGCATATGGGTCTGAACAGGCTGGGGCCGGGATTTATTTGATCCTCGGTCCCCAGGGCTACAAAGCGAGTGCTTAGCCTACTGAGCCATCCCAGCTTCCCCTGTTCTTGTACTTTTTATAAATGAAATAATAGAGTTTGTATTTTTGTCTGCCTTTTTTTGTTGAACACACTTTTTGAGATTTGTTCTTGCACATATCTAGTTTGTTGCTGAACAGTATACCGTAGTATAGATGCACCCCAGTTTGTTCATCCCTAATCTTCACAGCTCTACTTAACAGTAAAGATTTATGCTTACTAGTCTGGCTCTTGAAGCAAATGAGCATTTGATACTTTTTATCTTTGTGGGATGGGAAGGCTTGGCTTTAGATAATTTACTGTTGTGGTTGAAGGCTGCCATACAAATAGGGATGGCTGCTTACAAGAACTTTTAATAGTACTGGTTTTATATGTGAAGGAAATGAGGTACAAAATGGGGTAAAAAGAGAAGATTTTCTAAACCATTGGACTACCTTAAGAGATCATTTGGTAATGATTATTCATAGGATACCACCAATATTATTATCTTTCCTAATTAAAGGAAGATAACTATAACCCTTTCCCCTTCTTCAGAGATCACTTACCATATGAAAGTTGGTGACTTTCTTCTGGTTCAAAATAAGACTTACTTTTTCTCTGAATAAATGTATTCTTGCCATTTACTTGAATTCTAGAGATACTTGTAATGCACTAAACTTATTAAGATATTTGATTTAATAATATTTGCTCAATCATTTCTTCAGGGAGCTATAGGGGAAATCTTTGAAGGAAGGAGGGATTATGTACAATTAATGGCTATTCTTATCCTCTGTGTTTCAAGTCTATGACACTGAAAGAAGCCATCAAGTCTTCACTCATCATCCTCAAACAAGTAATGGAGGAGAAGCTGAATGCAACTAACATAGAGGTATTTTTCTATTTTATTGGTTGTTGTTTTTTTTCAGATACAACTCCCATTGCTAAAGACCGAATAGATCAAGATAACCACATTTTTATATGCTCAGTTCTTAAGTTATTGATATCTGAATAAGCAACTTAGTAAAGTGGTAATGGCAGAAGCCAGATTTCCATAATTTAAAGATTTGTTTTTATTGTTTTTGACAGAGAGAGACAGAGAGAAGGGGGAGGGCCCAGAGCAGTCTCCATAGTTGACAGCATTAGTTTTCCATATAGTTTCACTCCACAGGTGGGCACAGGGCTGTGCAGTGTAAGAACTGGGCCTGGAGCCTCCCTCATAGGCCCCGGCAAGAACTGAACTGGGGGCACTCCCTAGTTCAGCATGTGGGTCTGCCTGGGCTGGGACTTGGATTCAGTCCTCGGTCTCTGGGGCTGCAAAGCGAGTGCTTAACCTGCTGAGCCATCCCAGCTTCCCCCAGATTCCCATAATTTAAAGAATGAAAGGTAAGTGATGCAGTGGACAGAATAAGAGTATGCTACTTTCCCAAGATATTATTAGTGACAGCAGAAGACAGCATTAAAAAAAGGATTTTTATCTTTTTAAGAATTAAGAAAGACCTAAATACTTTTATAGACTGGAAAGAAACTAGTGGGTAGAAAAATGTTAAATAAAAGCAGAGGTTAGATGTTGATGAAAAACTTCTAGAAGAGGGAAGGCAATGGTACAAATGAAGGAACTGGTTTCAAAAAGTAGGAAGTCATTTAGCTTTATATTGAATACTCATTGTATACCAGATACTATGCTAGATGCCAGAGATACAAACACAGAAAATCCAATTCCCATTCAAGTTGTACACTGTATAGCATAGAGGACATACAGATAATAACAGCTTGGGGTGACACTTCTATAACAGCAGTAAGAATGGATTGTCAGGGGAAGCTGGGATGGCTCAGCAGGTTAAGCACTCATTTGCAGTCCTGGGGACTGAGGATTGAATCTGGCCCTGGCCCGTGCGGACCCATATGCTGAACTGTGGTATGCTTCCCATGCAAGAAGCCCCCAGTTTGGTTCTTGTGCCCCCTCCCCGCATTCGGCCCCTGACTTGAGGGGGCGTGCCTCCCATACTGGAGGCCCCCAGCCCAGTTCGTACCCTGTGTGGTCCCCTCCCACCTGCGTGGAACAAAACCACATCACAAACTAATGAAGTTCAACTATGGAGACTGTTCTGGGCCCTCCCCTTTTCTCTCTCTCTCTCTCTCTCTCTCTCTCTCTCTCTCTCTCTCTCTCTCTCTCTCTCTGTCTCTCTCTGTCTCTGTCTCTGTCAAAAAACAAGTAAATCTTAAAAAAAAGAAAAAGAATGGATTGTCATAAAAACATATACTGGGGCATTAGGAAAGACTACTGGAAGAGGTGATGTCTGGAGAAAGGAAGAGAAGGGTATTCCAAGAAGAGAGAACAGCTATGTGTAAAGTCTCAAAGGTGTAAAATAACATTGTGCGTAAAAGGGAACTTTGGGGGTTTTGTCTGAATGCTGGGGTGTGAGGTGCATATAAGATAGGGAGATAGTAAGAGTTGACACTGAAGAGGCATGGACCAGATTCTGAATGCCCTTATGTAGGATGCTAAGGGTATGCAAGAGAAAAGGAGGTGATGATAAGTAAAGATAAGGTAGGTGTGAAGGTGAATTGGGAGAGAGGTTCTATATTTCCCTGGTGATTGTTAGATCCCCTACTGAGGGTGGGCAAATGCAACAGTGAAAGTAAACAAATAGGCAATATTTGGAAAAGTCCAATGGGTAGGGAAAAAGGAAGACTGGGATGAGTAAAAGGATTGCTGGGCCACATTAAAATACTAGCTGAGGCTGGAATCACAAAACAAATTGTAAAAAGTCAGGATAGTGGTTACCCTTGGAGGGATAGTATGTATGTATGTGTGTAATATTTCAGTTCCTTTTTTTTTTTAAGGCAACTGAGTCTGTAATAAGTCAGTAATTAAACCTATCAGTACTTACCAAGATATTTGTCAGCTGTATTTAGCATAGACTGAGAAAATGTAAGTTTGGGTTCATCCCTGGTGGAGGATTGACTAGTTGGTTAGGGCAGAAGAATGGAGAGTACTGGAGGGAGTTGTTGGTAAATATCTCACCAACAGAACCAGGTTTCATAGGCTGCAGTGGAAGAGGCAAAATTGGATTCTAAAGCATCCGGCTGGCCTCAGGAGGATCTGAGAAGATTGGAGAGAGGATTAGGGGTGGGTGGGATAGTGGGTGGTCAGTTGGTTTGCTCCTTGAGCAGTAAGAGGGAGAAGGGGGTTTGGAATGGAAATGGAAAAATTTACTTTATAAATATGGTTGTTTCCCCCTTCTTAGCAAAGATTTAAAAATACTTCCCATTCTTGCTAGTCTCTGAGACCATGAGATAGAACATATGCAGGGATACCCCCCCATCTGACCCTTAGGATGGTCTTGGCATTGCTGTTGTTAAGACTATCTCCTTGTCACCTCAGGGGGTTGATTTGACAGTGAAGGTTTTAAGGCCGATTGGTTCATCTGAAACTGCAAAGATATGCTCATTCAATTTCACTGCAACTACAGTGCTACTTTGAAAAGAGGTGTATCTTACCCATGCTCTACCATTGGTTGCATTAATCCCTGACTATAGTTTTTCTTAACACTAAAAAAGGGCACTTCACTTGTCCAAGACTGTTTAGTTCACCAGTGCTTTAACTCATGATTCCCAAACCTGACTATCCATCAGTCTTTGGAAATGAGGCTCAAGTATCTGTATTTTTAAAATCTCCTTAGCTGAGTCTGATGGTCAGTCTCAGAAGATCAGGCATTAGGGAGTCAATGCTATAGATCCCATCCCCCTCCATCTCCTTTAGGTCCCTGCTCCATCAGTTGTCCCTTGGATCACCAGCCTCTCCTTCTCTATAGCTGCTTCCTCTAAAAAAAGGAAAATTTCCAAGTTGCATCTTTAGAAAAACAAAAATAAAATTCGCCTTTGTTAACCCCTCCTTCTCTACCTACTATCCTGTCTTTTTTTAAAAATCAACTTTGTTAGGGTATAATGTATACCCTATAAAATGTACCCATTTAAAATATATATTTCAGTGAATGTTGATAAATGACTAACCCACTTGCCATCACAGTCAAAATATAGGAACATTTCCATCATCCCAGAAAGTTCCCTCATGCCCCTTTTCAGTCACTTCCTTCCCACTGACCTGCTTTTTGTTAGTATAGATTTGTTTTGTGTGTAGTGGAATTTCATATAAATGGCTCATACAACATGTACTCTTTTGTGTCTGACTTTTTTCACTCAGCATAATGATTTTGAGATTCATCCATGTTGTGTGTATCACTAGTCTGTTAAATTTTATTGCTGAGTGCTCTTCCGTTCATCCTGGTTTTTAACCTTGATTAAGTCTCTTTCAAACAGAATCCATATTGTCTTCACTGCTTCACTCATCTATTCTTTAGTCACTTCCATTTGTTTCTGTTCTTACTATTTCCGAGACTCCTCCTTACTAAGAAAACTTCTGTTTGTCAGGTTTCATGGCCACTTTCTAGACCTATTATTTGACCTTTTTGAAGCAGACACCTAAAGTTATCTTTCCTGAAAATCATTTTCTCTTCTCGTATTTCTAATCCTGGTTGATGGCACAATCAGTGTACCTGTCAGACACAGCAGAACCCAGGAAGACTTCACTTTTCCTTCACTAAATTGTATCTTTGTCTCCTTATACATAATGCATATCAGTGTCTGCTCTTCATCTCTACTTCTAGTACCTTTTGTTCAGATCCTCATTTCCTTCTGCCTGTAGCTCTCCTCCATTTCATTTTATTTTCCCACATCATGCTACTGAAGTGGATTTTCTAAATTGCCAACCTAATCTTGATTAATCTCTACATAAAATAAAAAAATTTCTGGCTTCTATCATAAGATAAATTCCACACTTAGAATGACATGGTAAGTCATTACTTTTTAAGTCATGTTTAATCTGTTAGGCACATTGCTAACAAGCCTTTTATATGCAGTTATTTCTTTTAATCCTCACAACAATCCTGTAAGATGGTATTCCTATTTCCATTTTACAGAGGAGGAAACTGGGGCTTTGAGAGGGTAGGACCTTGCCCAAAACAACAGAATTGGTAAATAGTGGAGTTAAGATTTAAACCCAGGTCTCATTTTGGGTCCTGTCTCTCTTTGAGCTCTGATCTCTTACTCCTTCTCCATTTAATCTCAACCCATACGCAACCTCTGCTCCAGCCATTCAGAATTACTTTTAGTTTTATAAATAAATCATCTTATTTCATGCTTTATGCATTTGCATTCTGCCCTTTTTTTGCTCCTCAACTGACCCATTCTTGCCATTCTTTAAGACAAAACTCAAAGATTGCTTCTCCTTAAAGGCCTTCCTGTACTCCCTCGATTACTTCTTGTGCCTCTTTTCTACATACCCTTAGCTCTGTTATAGCACTTCCCTGACATTGAGTGCATTTGGCATCTAGCAACCTTAGTGAATAAGGGACTTTTTTCATCTTTGGATCCCTAGTGCCTGGTGGAACTGTAACTAGTACACAGGTGCTTAAGTCATTAATTATATAGAATCAATGAAAGAAAATAGCTTTTACCTGCCTCATAGAGGTTTTTTGAAAGTAAAGTGAGATAAATAGAAAGGTATCTTTTATATTCATTATGTAAATAAATTTATCTTTATGCAAATATAAGCATTAATTTTGCTCATCTAATGACGAGTACCTTCCTGAAGGCAGTGCTTGGTTCAAAGCCTATTAGTGTTGATTTGCAGCCTGATTCTATAGGACTGTTGTAGTCAGAGTTTGCCCAGTTCCTGATTTTTAGCCCCTATAATGGTTTGGGAGGCCTAGCCTGTGAGCCATGATTGATTTGACAAAAAGAAATTCTGTAGGCCTTCACTCTTCTTTAGTTTATTGACCTTGTATATCTGCCCTTATGGCCTTCAGAGAAGCAGTAATAACATTTATGCATTTTAATTTCCTTAGAATAGAACTCATGGTCTGTATGGACATGAGAGAATTGTTTAACATATATTTTGCAAATATGTGTGGGATTCTTCTGACATTTTATGTAATTGAATAAATCTTTTGGGAGAATCTAGTGGAGACTGACTGCAGGCTTTGAGAGAACATTTTTTTACCCTGTTTCAAGAGCACATCTTCCGGTGTTTTAAGATACAGTCTTTTTCTAAAATTTTACCCATAGATGAAGTAGAGAATAATAAACACCATGTAACTGGATTATGCTAATTCTGGAAGTTTTCAAATTATATTAAATATAAGTAATGATATTACTCAGAAAAGCCCTAATATGTTTAATTTTCAAGTAAAAAAAAAGACAATATGAGAACGATATTTAAAACAAATTAAATGCAAAATCTTTTTAGGTAAATAAGAAGTGGCACCTCTTACTCAGTACTGCCCCCAAAACGTGGGAGTATGCTATCAGCAGAAGTAGAAAACTGGATAGTTTTACTTAAAAAGATAATAATCTAGACCACTGATTAGTACTGTTAACTTCAGTCACAACTGATTTCCTGTCACTGTTAATGGAATCTTTTCATAGCCAGTTATTTTAAAAAACAAAGCAAAATTTTTGTTAAGTTGCCATATGAACAATTTAGAGAAAATAATATCAAACAAAAATAGTTAATTATGTGGTGCTTATAATGTTCTAGGCCAAGCTTGTCCATTCTTCAGCCCACAGGCCAGATGGCTTTGAATGTAGCCCAACAGAAATTCGTAAACTTTTTTAAAACATAAAAATTTTTTCCCCGATTTTTTTAAAATACTTTTTTTTTTTTTTATTGTTTTTGACAGAGAGAAAGAGAAAGAGAGTGATACAGAGACAGAGAGAGAACTGAACTGGGGGCACTCCCCAGTTCAACACATGGGTCCACATGGGCTGGGGCCGGGATTCGATCCCTGGTCCCCGGCGCTGCAAAGTGAGCGCTTAACCCACTGAGCCATCCCAGCTTCCTCTCCCGATTTTTTTAAAGCTTATCAACTATCATTAGTGTTAGTGTATTTTATGTGTGCCCCAAGGCAATTCTTCCAATGTGGCCCCAGGGAACCCAAAAGATTGGACACCCCTGTTAGGCACTGAAAATTAACACATTTGATCATCAAAACTACTCTGTGAGTTAGGTGTTACCATTATCCACATTTTGCCAATGGAAATTGAGGCATTTGAGTGTCTTAAGTTACCAGAGGTCACACGCAAGCTTGGCTTGCCAAGTGTGTAAATATGCTTTTAATATATAGTAGACTCTGTTAACTAGAAATCAAGCAACCAGCACTCACAAGTAAATCAGCAAAATTTTTTTTGCCGCTTGCTTGAGATTTTGCCAGTTGCTTGACAGTGCCGGTTGCTTGAATTCTGGTTAACAGAGAGTCTACTTACATTTATCTGGCATCTACCAATTCCCATGGTAACTGAGAGTCTACTGTAGGAATCTTTAACAGAAGAAAATACCCCATGTAATTTGTTGTTGCTTTTGTGATCCTCTTTGAAGTAACTTCAGAAAGTAACAAGTGATACCAGGCATTTGGTTAACTATGATTTGGTGGATTAACCTCAAAATAGAAAATTTGGTCAATAAGAATTTTTATTTTGGAGTCAGAGAGCTATTTTTGGAACCTGCTGCCGGAAAGGATATCCACGGGACAGCAGGTCCCTGAGTTCCTAGTGAATAACAGCTGCATCACCAGCACAGCCTCTCCTGCCCACACCAGGGCTCACAGCAGGCTAATTTCGCCCAGCTTATTAACCCTTTCTGTTTTCTTTCCAGCTAGCCACTGTGCAGCCTGGCCAGAATTTCCACATGTTCACAAAGGAAGAACTTGAAGAGGTTATCAAGGACATTTAAGGAAGTGTGACCCTCAGAGCTTCTCTGGGACAATTTCAGTTCTCCTAATTGACCTTAACTTTTATTTCCAGTTCTTATTCCTTGGAAAATCTCCAGTATATGCATTTTTTTATGGTGTCTGTACATAAAGGCAGTTCTGAAATAAAGACAATTTAAAATATTTGTTAATAGGCTCTTCTCTTCTAATTCAGTCGTTCAAAATACTTACATTAGAGGACAAGCAGTCATATTCATATCCCTGCCCTCTGAGAATATCTATTCTAAATTTTATTTAGTGGCTTGCTACAACAGAATCAACTATATCATTAGTCCCTGGGTGTTGGCGATGAACTTAATCCAGCTCCTCCCAGTGGTTTAAGATATTAATACCACTGTAAAGCCATTTCAGTCCTATAGTTAATCTTGAGTAAATAGGTATTTTACTGCTTTTTTTTTATATGAAAGTGATGCTACTATTAATAATTAACTATCAAAAGAGCATGTTTTGAGGTCCTCCTCAAACACTGATGGGTTGGAGTAAGCCAGCTACAATGTCATACCAATTCTAATGTTTTTTTCTGTTTGTTTTGTTCTGTTTGTTTCTTTTGGTTTTTTTTTTGTTTTTTTTGTTTTGACAGAGAAAGGGGAGGGCCCAGAGCAGTCTCCATAGTTGCACATCTTTAATTTTTCAATAAGTTCTAATGTCTTAATAGACAATTTGAAAAGAGATTGTTTTAAAAATGAAGTTAAGGACAATAGAAGAACTCATGATCCTGGCCTCACTGGCAATCAATTATGTATGGTATAATTCAGAAGTAGTTTACATTACACTTTGCAATATACTGTGAACTTCAGTAGAGCTACTGTTATATAACTGGTTAGATTATTTGAAGAATCTATCTGGGAAGCTGGGTGGCTCAGCAGGTTAAGTGCTCGCTTTGCAGGCCCAGAACCAAGGATTGAATCCCAGCCCCATCCCGTGCAGACCCATATGCTGAACTGGGGTGTGCCTCCCCCACCCCCCTGTGTGGAATGAAATCATGTCGAAAACTGATGATGCACACTATGGAGACTACTCTGGGCCCTCCCCCTTCTCTTGGTCTCTGTCAAAAAACAAAATAAATCTTAAAATAAAAAAATCTACAGCCTCAAAAGTAGCCATATAAAGTAGATATTGTTATACTTAACATAGAATCTAAGGCTGTGTGACTATGGACACAGAAAATTAAGCTGTTGGGAATTGAAACCTAGACACCTACTGAATAATAGGCACATCTCACTGAGATTAGAAATGTGCTTGCATTATCCACAACATGGCTAATCCATATGTGGATAATGTAGAATTGATTTGTGTATTATCTTCATTAATATTTGTAGGAAGTTGTACTCTATGATGTCAAAATAAGTTTTGAAGATTTAAGTAGGCTGAATTCATATTGGATTCATACTGTATTTCATATACATACAGTTGGGAACCTCCTATGACTGAATATTTGGAAGGAAAGAATTTTGCCCTAGACATACATAAGGGAAGTAAGGAAACTAGAGTATGTTGTCACCAATGTTCTGAAGACTGACTTACAGTGATTTTAATCCTGTTAGTAAATATTAATACATGATGATCATAGGATTAGTTTGTCTGATGTCCACCTATTATCAAATCCTAAGAGAAAATGCCATTGAAAATATCACAACTTCCATTTATTCAAATTTAAGTTTATTTAGAGTACCTACCTACTATATGCCAAGCAGTGTATTAGGCATTGGGGATGGGCCTGTGTAGGGTCTGTGCTTCTATGAAACTTCTAGGGCAGGCATGTCCAACCTGTGGCCCAACACAAATTAAAATGAGATTTTTTCCAACCTTTTTATTAGCTCATCAGCTATTGTTAGTGTTAAGTGTATTTTATATGTGGCCCAAGACAATTTCCAACGTGGCCCAGGGAAACCAAAAGTTTGGACACTGCTGTTCTAGGGGCTAACTAGACAATAAAGAATATTCCTTTTAATTCAGTGTAGGGTAATGTGGAAATGGACAAAGCATGCTGCTTTAGGGAGAGGTGAGAATTGTGTCTGAATCACATATATTATGTGGGGAAAAAACAAATGCTACAGAATAGCTCTCAGCGTTATATCTGTTGGCTTCAGCTTGCACTGTTTTCCCTCCCACTGCCTGGGCAGTATATTTCATCCATACCTTAAGACAAAAAACTGCTGAGACAGTAAATTTCATACTCTGTAATTCTAAAATTAGAATTCTGGGAAGGATAGAATTATAGCATTCTTGAAAGAACACTTTGGTTTTATGTAGAATTTAAAATTTTTCCAGTTTTTTTTTTTCTTGTATCCAATTTAAACAATCAAAATTGATCTTAGGAAAAGCAGAGGTTCTGTGATAATGAAACTGCTTTTTATTTATCTTTCTGCTATAGCATTATCTTGGAGAACAGTATAGCTTTTATTTTTTTATTTTTATATATTTTTAAAGATTTAGTTTATTGTTTGAGAGAGAGAAGGGGGAGGGCTCAGAGCAGTCTCCATAGTTGTACATTAGTTGTGATGGTTTCATTCCACACAGGTGGATGTGGGGCCACCTCCATGGGAGGTGAGAACCTTTACCACCCCATCCAGGAGGTTACCAGTTGTGCCACAGTTAAGCATTTGGTTTGCAACGGCCAGGACCAGGATTCAGTCCCTGGACTTCACAGTTGCAAGGCAAGTGCTCAACCTGTTGAGCTATCTCGGCATCCCTAGTATGGCTTTTAGTAATAAGATAATTTGACATAATTTAGTCCTGCAAGTCAGGTAAGATCTTGTGTGCAGTGTTTCACAAAGGAGATCTGGCAGTGCAACTTTTGTATTTACCGTAGTGCCTGTGTCATTAGACTAAAATCCTAAAACAATTTATTCTCAAACATTTTTAGTGCTATATGCAAGGTACCATGCCCCCAGCAGCTGATACAGTTTGAGGAAGGAAATATATATCCTGTAAGCCTTTAATGATAACTAAAAGCAATATATGAAAAAGTGAAGACTACAAGTATTAATATTTAATACTGAGTTAAAACGTATTTAGTAGGTTCTCCAGGAGATGGCACTGTTGAATTGGCTTTTTTCTTTTCAGACAGTAAGACAATAGACCATTCATCTTTGTGTCACCAAACAAAGAAATATTCCTGTACGGTCCCTCTTCTCCCCCCAGCTAATCACATGCTACTGGAACTGACTGTCTTGTGATTACTCCATAGTTGGCATAGATTAAAAAATAACCTGTATTTAAAAAAATAACCTGACACATGGTAGTTAATGGGAGGGAACAAATTGTTTACTAATTTTCATGGAGCTTTATCTTGTCATTTCAGTAGCTGAGAACTTGGAAGACTATTACAGTGATTTTCCCATTCAGCTCAGTTGCCATTCAAAAATATTTTTAACTTTTTCCATCTTACTATGGTTGTTCTGGGAAAATGTAAATTTGTAAATCTTTTTGTTTGCAAATTACCGTGACTAGAGGAATTGTACTGTAAATATTGGGTTAGGTGCAGTGCACCATTTTGCTCTAAAATGAGTATATTCTCATTTGGGTTTACCTCCAGTTTTTAGTTAAAAGTAATTTTAAGTTGCTTTCTTTATTTGGGAGTAACGTTTTGCACATTTAGTATCTTTCTAATTTGCTACTTTTCTGCTCAACAACTAGCATTTTGAAGGGATGGAATCAGTTACGGTTAAGATCCAGAACTTGTTTTACTGCACTGCATGTTCTAAAAGTTATGTGTGCAGTTTCTGCAATAAAGGGAAAAGCATAGGGGTTTTATTTATTGCAGTCAGGGCACTAATCTAGGGGACATCATATACTGAAAACCAAACTTGTGCAAATGCAGGGTTCAGGCACTTTGGTAGCGATAAATATGCATCTATTAAACGATCATGTCTGGGCAATCGTCTTGCCCGCTTTGACCTGCTCCTAGTGTACAAGGTAGAAATACCTCCAGGAAAACCAATAAGCAATCCCACCTTTGGCCTAACTCCCTGCAGAAGAGGAAGGTGAGTGAGGCCATACGTGGTGGAGACACTTTTCTTCAAGCTTGCATGAGTCACGGATGTCCTGATGTCTAAATCCTTCTCCGTAGGATTTAGCCCACACAATTCGCATTCACCTTTTTGGCAGCAAGGCGACTGCTTCGGTAGACAATGGGAGCTCTAGTGAGCGGGGCTTGAAACCTGAATCACCGGTTCATGACGAAGCCCCCTTTTCCAGCTGAACGAGTTCAGGGATTCCCTGAGATTTTGTCAGCACTGCCGCAACCCAAATAATTTGTGGGGTGTCTCTGGGGGGCAGGGGAATTAACCCAGCCCCGACTTGAGGGTCCCACTGGGAGCCGCGATGGGTCAGGGCGCCACGGAGCGGGGAGACTCGCGGCGAGCGGGGAGAGCTCCTACCAACTCCGGAGGCCCGGCCCCGGAGACGCGGGAGAGGCGGGGGATGACCTCAACCGTCTCTGCCACGTTCCAGCCAATCAGTCCCGCATCTTGGCATCCGAATCCAGGACCCCCGAAGCCGGAGACGACGTGAGCCAATGAGGAGCGCGCCGGGGAAGAGGGACAGGCTGCCGGCCTATGGGGGCGCAGAGGCCCGGCTGCGCGTATCCAAGGAGCGCCGGGCTCGGCCCGGGGGTGTGGCGCGGCGCCGGCGGGGGTGGGCGGGCGCGCCCGGCGGCAGGTGTCGGCGGCGTCGGCATTCGGCGGCGATGGAGTGGCCCCGGGCAGCTGCAGGCGGCCTCTCGCGCTGGCCCCATGGCCTCGGCCTGCTCCTCCTCCCGCTGCTACCCCTGGCGACGCTCGGCCAGGACCGGCTGGACGCGCCGCCGCCGCCCGCTGCGTCGCTGTCGCCCTGGGCCGGCCCCGTCGGGGTGAGCTGGGGGCTGCGCGCGGCCCCGCCGGGGGGCCCGGATCCCCGCGGCGGCCGTTGGCGCCGCAGCGCCCCCGACAAGGGCGAGGACGAAGGCTGCGGCCGGATCCGGGACTTCGTCGCCAGGCTAGCCAACAACACGCACCAGGTGAGCAGGCGCCGGGCCCGGGCGCTGCCCGGACTGCGCGGTGCTGCCCGCGGCCTCCCTGCGGCGGCCCGCCTGGGGCTCCGTGGAGGGGACCCCGGCCGCCCGCCTCGCCCCCCGGGCCGCGGCCCCGAAACGGCAGCGGGCGGAATACGGCCCGGGGGGGCGACCCCGGGATGCCGCGGTTCGTGCGGCTGTTTCGTCACAGGAGAGGCCGGCTTAGCTTTTCACGGCATTCTTTTTTACAAGTTGTCAAAATCTGGAGCGTCGTTGTTTTCCGTCTGTGTAAGTAATCGGGACCTGGTATCGCTGTAACTTACTGGGAAGGTGGAGGAATCGTTTACCCCTGAAGTGCTTGCAGAAGTTGGTCTGCGCAGAAGCAAAGGTGTGTTCTCTGAGTCAGTACTTTGAGGTCTGGTAGGGGGTTGTTCAGAAATCCTAAACTAGTTCATGGTTAAGGTTCCCGTGTGTATTT
Organism: Craseonycteris thonglongyai; assembly: GCA_004027555.1. Classification (NCBI taxonomy): domain Eukaryota; kingdom Metazoa; phylum Chordata; class Mammalia; order Chiroptera; family Craseonycteridae; genus Craseonycteris; species Craseonycteris thonglongyai. Next base: position 34,876 of record PVKE010006440.1, on the reverse strand, counting down.
GCATAGATAAAGGAACAAGCGTGGAAAAGGGATGACAGTAAATACTTTATCTTAAAAACGCGTTCAATGTGACTGACCTATGGGAGCATCGGAGACTCTGACCAGGAGGAAGTCTATGTCCTATAACAAGGTTTACAACTGTTAAGAAACATTGCAGATACTCTGCTTTGAGCTAGGTCCTCGTTGAAAAGTTTTTAAATTGTGGCAGTTCCATCCCTGGAGACAGGCAGCTCAATTTGGGGGCACTACCGGATTGACAGAGCCAATTGTTAGAAATGCCCCGGCTCCTTGCACCAGTGCAACTTGAGCATCTTCCTCGTGATTTTTCTAAAAGTAACGATTTAATTATTTCTACCCACATTTGCATACCAAATTTTCAGTTTAATGTATATTCTCTGTTATACCCTTTCCTCTTGCAGAGGGGCAGATGAGTGGCTAACTGTACTTGTCCTTGAATAGCCATGTTCACATCAGCCAGATCTCAGTCTCCCCTTAAACTATCTTTCTCCTTCTTCTGAGACTATACCTGTCACCTGTGCAGAATTCCCAGATGTGGGATCCAGGGCAAATGCAGTCAAGGTACAAGCAGTCAGGAATAACTCCACTTTTGCAATCAAGCATACCGTAGCTGCTTAAAGTTGGCCAAGCTAGTATTGACAAGGTTGGGTGCAGATAGGGTGGTATGAGTACTGAAAAGTCTTACTGTTTAAGGAGCAGGAAAAAATCTTGTAGGCTTTCACCTCACAGTGGGGAGTTGAGAAAAGCTTTGCAACAGCGATGCTTAATTTATAACAGGACCACTGCCTTCCTTGAGCCAGCTGGACACAGCATTCTTGCACCATATTTCAGATTCCTCTCTTCCTGGTTGACATACGTTTAGGGTCGGCTGCTGCTTCTGGATTCATTTCTTTAGTTGGGAGTATTCCCTGGTTAATTTGCATTGACATATCATTTGTAATGTATTGATTTCTGCAGCAAGAGGTTGACAAAACTGGCTCAGGGGGTTCTTAGGCCAAATCTACACAAGAGCATATTTGAAACCTTATTCTTTGAAGTCCATATGTAAAGAAACTTCCCTCTCTTTCATTTTATTTAGCTACTGTTTCCAGTGATATTTTCAGCTTCTTCTTCTTCTTCTTTTTTTTTTTTAGTGTTCTTCCAGTGACCTAATTTTAAATCATTTTTTTGCATCTGTGAAACAATCGTGATATCCTTCAGAGATCCCATCCTTTCTGGAACATGCAAATGTGGTTAAAGTGGAGCCATTGTTAATGATCTTCACATTAGAAGTGGTTGAGTAAAGTGGTTCTTAAAGAGGCCTACCACCTTAACCAGGAATGGTCATATAGTGTAGTAGTCTATTCTGCTTTTTTAGTTTGTAAAAGTCATAATAAATCATCTTGAACTAGACTGAAGAGATCTAGTATTTTAGGACCCTTTATAAACAGTGTGAAATGAAAGTATCAGCATAACAGAACCACTTTTTTTGCAGTAAAAAAAACAACCCCTGAGCTATATAATACACCCTAGAACTACTTTTTATAGGAGATATTGTGTACTTTTGTACAGCTGGGAAAGTGCCATTTAGAATAGTTTTTGTGAGATGACAGGATTCACTTCTTAGGGAAAATCTAAAGTTCTTGGTTCTCTTACTTGTTATAATTTGCTGTACATGTCAAACCACATTAATTCATAATGTATGTGAGTACCCACCCTCCAGATGTCCAAGATGCTCTAGATGCTGGGGATGCTGGGACACAAAGAAAAGATAACTCAGAATGGAGAATGAAAAGCCTCAGAAAGTGTTAGCAAATCTGCTAGATCCATTTCTATAGCTCGTTTGGCTTGTGAGAATACATTGGCATTTAATCTTAACAAAGCAGAAGTAGAACTAGAATATGATGGTGCTTTTATACTCCCCTGGTTTAAGGAGACCTGTGCCCTAATGACTTATAACTCAGTCTTCTTTGCTTATGAAATCCAACAGTGTGCATGTGTATTTCTGTTATAAATGGTCTTTTCTTGCACTCAGTAAATAACTTTCCTTTTGTCTTTAACCCCAAACTGTTTCATGCCACACCTTTAACTGATTCTTTCCTTTAAGTGCTTGGAGTGTTCATGCCATGTATAACCTTTGTACATGAGAGAAATTGAGCAAGCCTAGATTTTATTAACGTTGGTTGCTAAGTTGGATTGCTTCAAAACATTCCTTCTATAAGCACCCCTTGGAGGCTAGGCATGAAACTCTGTCTTAAAGAAAACAGATGAAATGCTCTGGCCAGAGTTACAGGGGTGGCTGACATAATTTCCTTACTTCTCATTCCTATGTTCAGACCATTTGATGATTTCCTTAAACCTTTTAAAACTTACGATTAACAAAGCCAGGAACTAGTGCTCATTTTCTGTCCTTATTTTGCTCCTATCACTAACTTCTTTACACATTATTTCCCAACTTCTACCCTAACATCAAAGCATCTGATTTCTTAAATAAACAGGCCCCACAGAGTGCCCATGTGGAATGGGGTATCAGCTTTGAGAAGAATGTGTGTGTTTGTTTGCTGGGTGCTGGCAGGGCTGAGTCCAGGCTGACAGGACTGAATGTGCCTTTTGGAGGCGTCAGGGAGCTGCTGCTCTTAGTCTGTTGTGGATCTTTTTTTTTTTTTTTAATTGTTTTTTGACAGAGAGAGAGTGACAGAGAACAGGGAGGGCCCAGAGTATTCTCCACAGTTGACAGCATTAGTTTTTCCATATAGTTTCACTCCACAGGTGGGAGCAGGGCTGCGCAGGGCAGGAACTGGGCCTGGAGCTCCTGCATGGGCCCTGGCAAGAACTGAACTGGAGGCACACCCCAGCTCAGCATATGGGTCCGCCTGGGCCGGAGCCAGGATTTGATCCTCGGGCTCTGGGGCTGCAAAGCAAACGCTTAACCCGCTGAGCCATCCCAGCTTCCCTGTTGTGGATCTTTATCACACCTTGAAATCTGAAGGTCAGTGCCTGTAACTGCCCCAGAACTTTCTAACTGCCTCATTTATTCCAGTGCTCAGCCTTTCTTCATATTACCTTACCTGGCACTCCCACCATTAATCACCTTTTAGTTTGTCTTCTCTTGAGCCCTGTTTCATCCATTTGTTCTGGGGTCAAGGAACAAATTCTGTAGGATCTCCTTCTTGGCCTGGTTGAGCAGAACAAGCCAAATCCTCATAACGATTCTATACCCATTCAGTATAGTGACCAAACCTTTAACACGGAAGGGATATTAAAATGACTTATGCATTGGGGACTTCAATTGTAAGTGTTATATCAGCAGATTTGATTAAATATATTTATTTGGGCAAAGGTTGGTCTTCCTCTGAGGCTTGTTTGAGGTGAGGGTGCAGAGCCTAGCCAGGGAGGACGAATGGTTCAGAGAAAGTGCAATAACAATTAGGTGACTTCTCTGCTGACTCCAATATATTTGGTTCTGTGCATAGTGATTTGTTAATTAGAAATCTGAGTCTACTAACTGGAAATAAAAGGAAGAAGGCTTATTCTTCTGGTCAGTTTCTAATGCCTATTTTCTTTTTGTAATGATAACAGTAATAATAGGCTCTCCATGATGCTATTTTGATCTGATTTTTCATGTCAGGTTTGTAGAGGCTATAAACAGCTCTTTCTCTACTCTGCTAATTTTTCAATCAGCTCTTGCCAACAAGCTTTGGATTCTCAGTGGGTGACTGCAGACACTTTGCTCCCCAGCTTTGTCCTGGTTGGCCTGTTACCCTTGTGTCATCCTCACTTGAAGAGCAATGCTTAACATCAAGTTGTGGTGAGAGCCAAAGTGTCGCAATTCCCTTTCTACCCACCCCTACCCCTCAAGTTTTCTCACAGAAAGTGAATTATGTTTTGAGACTGGAGAAATGATACTCGGATGTTTTATATGATTAGAAGCTAATATTAAGGTAGGCAAAACCATCAAATTTGACATGTAATTAAAGTACAGCTTTTCTAGTAAAGGGTTATGCGCCAGTAGTTCCAAAACTATTGTGAAGTAGATATTGCATTTGTAAATTTCTAAAAATTTTCAGTTCCCTTTCAATCCCTTTGTCACCAGTGTTCTTGTTGCATCTTTTACTCTTCTTAAAAATTTGGTGAAAACTTGTCTGTGGCCTCACTGATCTGTATGTAGAGGTGGGACTGGTATAGGTGGGACTGGGGAGTAATGGGGCTTGAGGAACAAGCTGGCCAATTTCAGTCAGTTTTAGGCAGGTTTTTTGTTGTTGTAATGGTGACTACAAAGTTGGGTTAGTAATATGTGGCTTTGGGCTAGCTAAGTTGAATTGAACCCTCATGACAGATCCTGTAAACCAATGGAAGTTGTTAGGTGAGTGCTGGACGTGTTGGGCTTTTGATTTTGTTTGTTAGTCTTTAGTTTTAGTTTTTTTTAATAAAAAGATTGAGGCTGTTTTTCCTTCTCTACCTTCAAACCCAGTTTCAGGAAACCACAGTAAAAACAAAATCTTCCATTCCGAGCCTGTGGTGTTTTGCTGAGAAAGTTTTCTGTGAATGTACGAGTAATTTATTTTCTGTTTTGCATTTCAGTATGTGGCCCTCAGTTCTTCATCTTCCACAACATGAGAAGTTTTGGACTAGATTTTGTCTAAAATAATTGTCTAAATAATTTGTCTAAAATGTCTAAAATAATTCTGTGATTCATAAGGAAGAAGAGAAAGCCAGAGGTTGTGATCACTAATGTTTATTGGTTGGTTCCAAATTTAGAAACAAATTGGGGCTGTTCTACTTCCCACTTGAACTTGACCGTAGCCTGGATTTCACATCTGGGGATAATTTGTTACCACCTCCTGAGCTTGCCGCCATGAAATATGAGTGCTCTTAAAGATAGAGTATTTTTTTTGCATGTAATTATGAAAGACATTTGACTCTTTTGTTTTTTGGGTAATACTTTATCATTCTTTGTTGGCTGAAAAATCTAATGCTAATCAAAGCTACTAGCTAGGATTGTACAAAAACAAATCCAATAATAGATATATAGTAGTAATTTTTTTTTCCTTCCTTTCAAGTACTCTACCAAAACTGGTTTTGTTTTTGTTTTTTTGTCCTGGCTTCTGCCTCTGTGTTTGAAAATAGATGGTCAGTTTACCATTAGTATACTCAGCCCTGTTAGTTAGAACTTATGTCTGATTCATTGGCTTGATTGAATTTCATCAGAAGAAAATGTATGTTCTTTACATTCTACGGTTTATGAATACTATCTTTCTTATACTTGCTTTTGTTAAGAGTTTTGTTCTTTTCTTCCTATATGTTTTAAAAAACTTAAGTGCTACTATTGTACTTGAGCCATTTTGCAAGTCGGGCTCAACAGTAAGATCACCCTGAAGGACCAAGAGAAATTGAACTGGGAAGGAAAATTTTAATTAACTTTAGTACTTCCCAGACAAGATAATTCAGGTGTTTATCTGGTACCTGTTATTTGTCAAAGGGATTTAAATCATAGGCATGGTGTATACAAAACTCAAAGGAGATAGCTCAATGACCAGGTTTGAATCCTGGCTCTGCTGCTTCAGAGCTTTGTGATCATGGAAAATTACTTCTCTGACTTTCATTGATTCTTTTTTTTTTTCTTTTTTTTTCTTTTTTTTAAGTAGAGAAGCAGCGTTAGGATTATTTGCAGGAACAAGTGAGAAGCTTCATCAAAATGTTTTGTTAAATGTAAAATATGTGTTGTCTTTTATTTAAAGTAGATGTCATTTGTTAAAACACTTATAATGGAGTCCAGGCCTGTACATAAGCAAAGTTATACATTGAAGATATCTGCATTGGTGCCACCTAAGAATTTATGTGTTCAGCGACTGCTTGCTGATAGTTTGGATGAATTTTTGAGGAAGGCATGACCACTACAGTATGGTGGCTTGGAAAGGCCTCAGGAATGAAGAGAGAGCCAAGATGTGGAGATAATTCTTAGGGAGATCTGTAAAGGCAGTGAGGTAGGGAAATCCAAGACATGACTAGGCAAGGTCAGTGGAAAGCTTCTGTTAGAAAGAATTGGTTGATGTGGAGAATGACTAAGGTTTCCGGGAAAACAGAGAGGTCAAAAAAGATAGCTCTTGAGGGGCTGAGGGCTGGATGGGAAGAGAAGGAGGTACAGGTAGGGAGTTTGGTGTTAGGACTTCCTGGGAAAAGTGTTCTAACAGAAAGTGCTAGACATAGGCAAGAGCTGGAGAGATCAGAGATGGAAATGTGGAGCTAAGAAGGTATATTTTTAGAGGCTGACCATGGCTGTGGTCTTGAAAGAGTATATCCCACAGGAGAGCAGATTAGAGAGCAGGACTGGCCATCTTTAATACTGGAAGTGCTAAGACTTCCAAGGAACACTTCTGAACTCCTGGGCCTTATTAAAGGAGAATGTGAGCCAAGGCATGAGAAACCCAGGAACTGTAAAACAGGGAAGCCTGTGAACAGACTTCTCTTTTCTGAACATTTATGAACATGGATAAACTTGAACTCTGGCTGATAATGTGCTTAACAGTTTGAATCACAGATTATTAGACTGATTAGCTGATGAGATCTCTTACTTTTACCACTGAGACCAAATGACTTGCTTATGGGACAAGAGCTGGAAGGAGAACACATGTCCCAACATTGTGCTGCTACATTTGGAAGTATTTCCTAGAGATGCTGTAAAGCAGTGCAATTGCTTTATGGATAAAGTTACAGACCCCAGTTGTAAGTTATGTAGTTGTGAATTCTCTGTTAATTAAAGGTCATATTATCCTCATCAGAGTTCAGTTAGCCTTACTAATAAGTCTTGGGTCCCCATTGTATTAAATGGTGCATTAAACATGAGCCTTTAAAGGAAAACATTTTGAAAATCTTGAAGTACCATATACATGTGATTTATGTTATTTCTTAATAAGCCTGTTGATCTGTTACTGCATCCACAGGGCCCAATTGTCAGCCAAATAATTTAGATAAATACCAACTCCAGAAGAACATGTGCATAAAAGGACACAGATGAAGCATAAATGTATTTGGTTTTACCACTTGGCAGGGTTGGGTGACAAGCTTGGACGGGGGTGGCAAGAATGAAAATGAGTCAAGATTGGCAGAAATGTAAGAAGCATATGTGTTCTTTTTTTAACCTTCAAGATTACATCAAAATTTTAACTTGTTAAAATGATCGTTCTTTGAAGCAGTGGTTAGGAGGGCACATGATCACAGGTTGGACCTGCACACATCCTTCAGTGGTGGCCATGGACAGATTAATCTCAGTGAACTTTAGTTTTTTCATCTATGAAATGGGTGTACTATTATACTTATCTCTGAGGGTCATTATGAAGATTAAATGAGACAGTGTGAGATTTAGTGTATATTCATCCTTTATTGAGGATCTCTTACAATGATTATCTCCATAAAGCTTCTGATGCATTATCAGTTAGATGCTCAACTATTTGTGTATGTGCTTAATTTTTCCCCCTAGCTGTAGTATTCCTAGAGAATTATTATGGGCATTTATAGGAACCAAATCTGGGTTAAGATGTATATACTACTCATTTACTTGGACTTGGGGTTAAAAAGGGGGGTAGGGGGGGGATAAGGTGAAAGAGACAGCATCTATCCAAAGTGTCTTTCTTAAAGCTATGGGAGATGGGGGAGAAAATACTAATTTCACCATCATCAGATGGTTATAATAGTTTGAAGTATCTAAAGTTAACTTACAGTTTTGAAGAACTTACAATTATAAAAATGACTACTTATAATTTAATAACTATTTCTCTTCTTCATTAAGCTTTATTTATTAGAGTCAGTGACTATGGTCTTACATTGACAGCTCTGAAATAGCACCTTGCATATTTCACTCTCATTCATTAACTGAGCAGCCACGGTTAGCTTTGCAATCTACTGACCTTTGTGAAGTTTTAAGAAATACTGATGAGGTGTGCTAGGTAGTTCTCAAGAACTTTGCTTAGAAGCATAGAAGACCAGAATGTTAACATAATTATGTTTATGTGCTTATCTCTTTAATATTTCACCACTTCCTGGCCTGTTAATCCTCTGTTCCAAGTAAACTGACCTTCTCGCCAGTCTCTTTCACTTGCCATGTTCTGTGTTGCTTTTCCATCTCTATACTCAGGGCAGTCCTCCTGTCTGAATGTCCTTCTAGCTGTTTTTGTTGTTGCTGTTTGTTTGTTTTCCCTGTTCTCTTGTACATTTAACTATGCCATGTAATGTAGCACTTAATTATAGTATTCTGTCTTGTATTCACTTTCATTATTAAATGTTTATTCCCCAGGTTATAAACTCCGTAAAGGTGGAGGCCACACTTATACTAGGAGTCCTTCGAGACTTCAGCCTCACACAATGCTGGAGAAAGAGTAACCCTTAAGTGTGTAGTCTGGAGTCAGACAGACATGAATCTGAATCCTTCCTCTGCCACTTAAAAGTTGTATAATTTGGGGAAGTTGGGATGGCTCAGTGGGTTAAGCGCTCATTTTGCAGTGCTGGGGACGGAGGATTGAATCCCGTCCCCGGCCCGTGCGGAACCATGTGCTGAACTGGGAGCTCCCCCAGTTCAGTTCTCTCCTTGTCTCTGTAGCTCTCTCTCTCTCTCTCTCTGTGAAAAAACAATTAAAAATATATATATATATATTAAAAAAAAAGTTGTATAATTTTGGGCAAATTATTTAACATCTCTGAGCCTGCTGCTTCATATGTAAAACAGCAGTGCTATCTTCTATATCATAAGTGCTCAGTAAAGGTTCAGTACTATTCTTACTTAATTCAGAAATTGGTTATTGAGGACCTACCACATGTTAGGCATTGTACTGGCTCCTGGCTCCTGGGAACTGATGTGGAACACAGCAGACAAGATCCCTATAGAGAATATGGACATTATATAAATATGTAATTATAGATATAGGACCAAGAATAAAAAAAGTAACTACAAGAGAATAATTGATGAAGGTCCTTTTAGTCTGGGTCATTAGGAGGTACTTGCTGAGAAATTATTTAAACTGATACTTGAAGATGAATAGGGGAAGCTGGGATGGCTCAGCGGGTTAAGCGCTCGCTTTGCAGCCCTGGAGCCCAAGGATTGAATCCTGGGCCTGGCCCATGCGGACCCATATGCTGAACTGGGGTGTGCCCCCAGTTCAGTTCTTGCCGGGGCCTATTCGGGAGGTTCCTGGCCCAGTTCCTGCCCTGCACAGCCCTGTGCCCACCTGTGGAGTGAAACGATATGAAAAACTAATGCTGTCAACTATGGAGACTGCTCTGCCCCACCCCCGCTGTCTGTTTCTCTCTGTGTCAAAAAACAATAAAAATAAATCTTAAAAAAAAAAAAGATGAATAGATTTTTTGCCGGTAGGCGTATCCTGGGCAGAGAGAACAGCATGTTCAAAGGCCTGGGGCTAAAAAGAGCTTGGTGTGCCCAGTGATGTGGACGAAGGCCAGGGTGGTGGTGGCAGAGGGCTGTGCGGTTTGTTCCTAACTCGCTGGGTGAGCAGTGAGACTTTATGGTTCAGTCAGTTGGCAACTGGGACATGTCCCTTTGTTAATTTTTTTTTTTCTCTGAAATGGGACTAAGATGTAAAAATTAAATGCTAACAGTTTTGAAATTTAGCTCATTTATTGGGCATGATTAGAAATGAATGAATTATCCCATGAAAATGAGTTTTTCAAAGACTAAGCTAACCCTTTAAGTGCCAAATATTTTGTTTTTGTTTTAATGGAAATTTTTCTAAAATACTTCTCTGCCTTCTTAATCAACCATAAGGCTCTGGGTCATTAAGAGGAAGTGACATAATGCTTTATATCAAGACTCATGCTAGTGCCATAAATGCCCTCAAGGGCTGTTGAGATATGTGCAGCTATTTTCTCTAAATTCTGAGCAGCCCAGATTTATACGCCTCCTGCCATTGCCTTCTTGTTGAATTACTTTTTGTTACCTGCAGAAATGATAGTCCCTTTGCAATATCCTGTTCCTTCTTGCTGCAGTCCCTGTCTCTAGATATGCTATCCCCAAATTTGATTTGATTTTTTTTCTGTAGGCCAAGGAAACAAATCACTCATTTTAGGCAATTCTAACAAGCTTAGCAAATTGATTTAGAGTGATGGTCTGCAAGTTTCTCTTAGAAGTCAAATGCATAGATTTTTATTTAGTAGCATCAGAGGTCTCTCTTGCTTCCTTTCACTGAGTGTCCCAAGTTGTTGAGGTTTGTAGATAATGGAGGTTGTTGTTCTCTGCTTTTAAGATTAAAGTATTGTTGAGAAGAGAGCTAACTTTTTTTTTTTTTAATGAAGACAGAGCAGTGGAAAAGCAAACTGAGAGGCTAAATTATTGAGTCATAGAATTTTCAAGCTTATAGGGGCTAGAAATGTTCTTTCAGCCACCTCGCCTTGATGATGAAGTTAGGATGAGCTGCTTAATTTTGCAAGACTTTAGACAGAGCTGGAAATAAAATTCAGGTTGGCTGAGTATTAGCTCAGCGCCTTTCTCTGTATCATCCTGTTTTACAGAAAACTGAACAATTGAATAGGTTTGAAAACTTGTATAATATTTTATGTTTAGCCTTTTCATTTCTAAGAATAGTCTCCACGAGAACTAGAACATTTGTGATCTTATTTTTGGCTCATGTTTTTATGATCCTAGCAGTGCCATACTTAATAATACTGTATTATGGTAAGACTTTTTTCCTGTCTGCAAGAGCATCACTCAGGGTGTGTTCCAGACAGATCTCTCTTGCATGTTGCTGTGTCCCATCTATCCCCGAGTATCCCAGTTGGATTTTGGAAACCTAAATTTTAAATTTCTAGTCTTTATGGGATCACCAGTGCCGTGCCTCTTTGTATATTATTTTATTTGATTCATATTATTCCAGTAAGTAAAGGAGCATAATTCAGGTTCACTCCTAAGGAAATGGATTCCCAAGAGAGAAAATGACTTGTGCCTACTTCCTCAACCAGTTAGTTATTGGACCAGGCTTAATACCCTTTTCTAGTTTTATTTTCACTCTGACAGGCTGTCTTCTGTAGATTAAATGGCTAATATGTTTAGCCTTAATTTTTAAACTTCTGTGAGAAGCCTGTTTATAGGGTATAAGCTCTATGAGCACAGAATGTGTATTATCACTACTGTTTCCCCAGTGCCCCAAGTAGCGTTTGGCATGTGGTAGGTACACCGATGGATTTGTCAAAAGCAGGAATGTATGTGAAGGTTGGCATCCTTGAATTCAGTCCCTTGTTTGCTACTTGTCAGGAAGGTCATTCCTGATGGCGTGATGGTCAGGTCATTGAGTGCCTTTTAAACTGGGGCTGCCTTGTGAGACTGACTCGTGTTTGGCTGTACCAGTGCCAGTTCTTTCAGCATTTTACTTCTGGTCAGGTGTGTAACTAAAGATAGGCAGAAGTTTCTCATTACCAGGTTTTTTTCCAAGCTACAGTGACTCTCGGGACCAACTTCAAGTTCAAGCTATAGTAACAGTAATTTAATTAGACTTCTGGTTTAATTAGATGTGAAGATAAAGTTATTTCCATGAAAAATGTTGTGTATTGTGGCCTCTTCCTTTTTCCAGGTGGAAGTAGGGATTAGCCACATGACCACAGAGATGGACATCTGTGTTAGTTCGTGGTCTCTAAATTGTGTAGCCCTCAGGGTTTAAAATAGTAGGCAGTAAATTCGTGGATGGGCAGCTAACAAGGTGGATATATTTTAGAGGAGGTGGATCAAGCTGTCCCCTACTTTCTAACTTAATGAGTCCCTGAAAACTAATTTGGTTATCAATGCTAGGCAGTGACTCCCTGCTATCTAGCACTCCCCTCCTGAGTCTGTAAAGGGCTGTCAGTGCCATCTGGGACACTAGAATTCACTGTGATGAACAAAAGACTCCGAAGGTGGCTCTGAAAAGGTTAGTGTGTCAAGTGAATAATGATGTTAGGATGTGGCATTAAGTCCGCCTTAAATTAAATCAAGACCACCTGTGTTACTGTGGTTTTGGGGTAGCAAGGACTCTCTGACCTATTGTGTAACCTTCTGTTACATCCGTTAGCCAGTGTAATAAGAATAAACTGACACGGTCTATGTGTACCTCTTATACCACTATTTCATATATCTTTTTCTTCAAAATAAAAAATTACAGGGGAAGCTGGGATGGCTCAGTGGGTTAGGCGCTCACTTTGCAGCCCCAAGGGACTGAGGATCAAATCCTGGCCCCGGCCCGTGCGGACCCATATGCTGGACTGGGGAGTGCCCCCAGTTCAGTTCTCACCAGGGTGAGACCCCGGCCCAGTTCCTGCCCTGTGCAGCCCCGCCCACCTGTGGAATGAAACTATGTGGAAAACCAATGATGTGCAACTATGGAGACTGTTCTGGGCCCTCCCCCTTCTCTCTGTCTCTCTGTCAAAAACAATAAATAAATCTTAAAAAAAAAAAATTACATAGTTTAATTTTTAAAAAAATGATTCCTCCTTGTTGGAGGTGAATGGGGAGTAATTCGGTCAATTCAGAAAAACTATAAAGAAAAATGCATCCCCATAAATTCTGCCAGTTAGAAATAGTTGCTGTTAATATTTTGAAGAACATCTTTCCAGATGTCTTTTTAACCACAAATGCACACATACTATTTTACATGCTATTCTTAACCTACTTTTTACTCGACATGTTACGAATGTCTTTCAATGTCAGTGAATACTGAATGATTTTCAGTAGTGTCTGGTATATCGTTTTATTGCATAATATAACTTATTTAACAAAGTTTCAAATCTTCATCTAGAATATACAGGTACAGTAATATCTTTTGGAGTTGTTAGGCAGATTTTATGACATTGTGTGTAAGATGTTAGCATAGTAGATGGTGTCTTTGGCATGAATTCAACACCAACAGTAATCCCCAATTTGGGGTTCAGTGAGAAGGAAACTTTATTTAGTGCGAACAGCTCAAGTGTGATGTAGCCTGGCTGTAAGAACAGCTGAATAGTGTTATGGCTCAATGATGAAACAGCACAGGCTGTGAGGCAGCCCTGGAGTGGCCTGGGGTGGCCCTGGGGTGAGGTGGCCCTGTTGCTCTCCTTCATTCTGATCCACCTGCTCCCCTGTGCCCTGCTATGCCTGCTTTGCTGGGACATTTTTTGATGTTTCACTTCCAACCTGGAAATATAATATTCTATTTTTACTAGAAAGGGAAAGTGCACTCTCCCAGCCAGAGGGGAGCTGACTTCTATAGAGAGATATCCCTGCCCCTGGTCCCTGATCAGTCCATCTTCATGCAAATGAGGACTCCAAATCTTCACAGTTTGATTGGTCCAAAAGGCATGTCCTGATTGGTCAAAATGGAACCACTCTGACTGGTTAGTGAAGATGCTGATGGGACTATAGCTCTGATTTGGAGAAGGGCAGGGGAACCTCAGTCCTCTTGGTTGAAATACAATTCCAGGAACTCCTTTATAAGGGTTGGCCCATATGGTAGGAACACAGTGCAAAGCAGGCAGTTCAGTGCAGCTTCTCCCTGAGGGGTGGTTTATGTGAGACCTCTGTTTAGAAATGGCTGCTAGGCTGTTTTTAAATTCGAGCCCAGTTAGCCTCCTGGAGTCCTTCTTGGTAGGTATCTTCTTTCTCAAGATCCACAGTGGCCTATAGGAAGTGTTTAATAGTTATTAACTGCAGGAAACATCCAGGTGCATATCATCATTTGTAATTATCTCCTTTTGATTAATTCTTAAGAGTGGCATTGCTGGGTCACATGGTGTGGATATTTTCAGTTCTGATTCAAATCACCAAATAGTTCTCTGGGAAAGTTGTAGCAGTTTATATTCTTCCATCCATAGTGTACACAGGTGTGTGCTCTGGTCACCACCCCTCACTGGATGCATTTTGTCAAGCCTTTCTGAAAGGTGGAAAATGTCATCACATTATTTTTCTTTGATTTTCTTTTGATTATTAGTGAGGTTAAGTAACTTTTCATATGTTATTAGCCATTTCTGTGCCCTTTTATGAATTGCTTGTTTGTGTCCTTTGCCTATTTTCTTTTGAGGTTTTTGCCTTTTTCTAATTGATTTGAAAACTTTCTAAGTTAACCCTTTGTTGTGGAATTTTTTATTTAACTTTTTATATTTAAATTTTTGCTCAATGTGGATTATATTTGGGAGTGGGGGTAAGAAGAATGGAGGCAGGACTCCAGCTTTTTATGTTTTCTACATAGCTGGTTTTTCCAAACTCACCACTAATTTGCAGTGCTAGCTTTATCATAAACTAAATGAAACCTTGCCCAATTTTGGACTTTGTTTAGTTCCATTGATCTGGCTTGTCTATTCCTGTGCCAGTAACTGTGCTAGGTGATTAATATCTCTCTCTCTAGATATGGCAAGTTTCATGCTCATCTACTCCTGAGTGAGCAAGTGACATTTTAATTTTAAACTTCCTGGTTTCTGAGCTTCCTACCCTAGGGTATGATTAAGTAACCTGAATTACTGTATTTACTTTGTGGCCCCTCTGAATACTGGCTTTTGGATTGTTGATCACACAAACAGCATATTTACATGGTTTCCCTTCTTTTTGAGCTGCTTCTAAGATCATACATTTGGCTAACTGCTTAGCAGTATGCAATGGCCAGGTCATGATCTCTTTGTGCTAAATAATCGATCTCTTAGGAATACTATGTCAGAGCAACACAGCTATTGTTCCCCAGAAATAAAACGTGCTTCATCTCTCCCACCTTCTCCATTTCAATTGTCATGTGTACAGGTAACACATAACATTATTTTTGTTAACAGTGCTTGAGGTAGACGTTAATTCTACCTTCTGTTGGCTGGGCTTCTTGATTCCTAGATGTTTGTGTATGTTCAGTATTTTAACATTTTATATGTTCAGTATTTTAATATTATAATTGGTAGTATTATAAGATTGGTAGTATTATACTGGAGGTTTGAAGTTTTCTTTTTCTAAGAGTATTATTCTGCCCTTTGGTTCTTTATAGCCACACACTTTGTCCACTGCTCATATATCTTTTATTCATCATCTTACTTTGCCTTAATTAGAACAGTTGAACCATAAATTATTGGTTGATTACATTCAGCTATATATGCCATTGGAAACCATGCCTGTTTTGAGTAAATGATCCTGTAGTCTCTTAGTTTTCTTTGGATATTTCAAGAAGTACTTTCCTTCTCACACACATTTCCTTTTCTTTATTTTTATTTTTCTTTGAGTCCCACCTTAAGTTTGTTTATCCTGATTTTGAAATTCTTTTTTTTTTTTTAAGATTTGTTTATATTTTTATTGTTTTTGGCAAAGACAGAGAGAGACAGACAGAAGGGGGAGGGCCCAGAGCAGTCTCAATAGTTGTACACTATCAGTTTTCTACATGGTTTTGTTCCACACAGGTGGGCGGGGCTGCGCAGGGTGGTAACTGGGCTGGGGGCCTCCTGCATGGGAGGCACGCTCCCTTGAGCCAGGGGCTAACTGTGGGGCAAGAACTGAATTAGGGGGCCTCCCACATGGGAAGTGCACCCCAGTTCAGTGTATGGGTTCGTACGGGCCAGGGCCAAGATTTGATCCTTCATCCTCAGGGCTGCAAAGCAAATGCTTAACCCGCTGAACCATCCTGGCTTCTGCCTGATTTTGAAATTCTTGTTTAACAAGTACTTAATAGGATACGCAGCACTGTATACTCAGCACTTTACTAGTTGGTGGTATTAACATGTTTTGTGTTACTCTGAAAAATTTTAAATACTTGCATATATTAATATCTTCACGTTTGTTCCACCTGCATAGCTACCTCCTACCACCATCTTGCTTTTGCTTCTATATGTTCCTACCTCTGTTAAGTCCTGCTTAAATTTCAGAATACAGACCTGTATTCCTTCATATGCAAGTATTTTAATTTCTCTTCTGGATAGTCTACTTCTGGCCCATGCCTCTAAACACTTTGATGAGTTTAGGGCATCTGTACCAAATTTTGACTCTGTGGATGGAGTTGATGGTAACTACAGTGTATGGTAACTATAGCCTCTGTGGCCGTCTCGGACAACCAGCTCATCTCTTAAATGAGGGAGACATTTAGACTCTGGATTCTCCTTCCATACACTGTGGCCTGGAAATTCTCTCCAGATAGTAAGCTAGGACAGATGTAGGCCCTTGTTCGTTTCCTGTCTCTCAGAGAGTATTGTCCTTTGTTGAAATCCAATTCCTTAAAAACTATTGTTTTGCATATTTTGTGGGGTGTTTTAAGTTGTATCATATGGGAAGATTAATTTGATCCCTGTTACTCCATCTTGACCAGAGGCCCTCTCTCAGAATAGAACTTTTTACATTTCATACTCATATGTGCCATGGGGAAATTGAGTCTGGCCTTATCTTTTCACTTCCTCATCATCCTTTTCAGAGCTTCATAAGTAGATTTTAAAGAAAAAGAATTTAATATTTATTGAGTGCCTCCCATGTATTGTGTTATATATTAGTTGCTAAAGTGTATAGGCTTTTAAAATTTTAACAAAATATCAAATAAAATAAATAGGCCTGATCCTTGTACCACATAGGCTTCAGAATCTAGTGAGGGAGGCAATCAGTGTTCTTGTTGCTATAATTTAAAGTAATACCGTACATATTTTGAAATATCTAAGATGCCACCACAATGTAGAGTGACATTATGTTAAATATGATAAAGGATTAAGCTTTAGAACTGATGGTCTTTTGCTGACACTTGTACGTTCTTTTTCCTAACCATGACCAGGATGTCCACACTTTCCTGGACATTGATAATCCTCCCATTGAAGGGTAGAATTGTATGTGTGCTCTTGATCCCCCAACTCTCCTGGATTTTCTCTTCCATATGACCTTTTTCACCTGAGCTTTGGTTTGTTGTTAGATCTGATTTCAGTTTTCTCTTTTACTTTCACCAGTATAAGAATGTTAAAAACAGAAATATAAAAAATTAGCTTCAATTGTTTCAGATAGATGAGTTTTTTCAGTGAGTTTAATTATTGTCAAAAGTAAATTTAATTGGCTATTGGGGAGGGAAAGGAAGAAGGATTAAGAGTAGCAGAAGACCAAAATTGTAGTTAATAAATCTGGTCTACAAATTTCCCAAGGAACTCTTTGGATGATGCATAAGGTCAGCCCTCTTTTGAGTTGTTTAGGTGAAGCTGCGGGTTGCTAGTGACATCTAATAATCTTCCTCTTTCTGTGAGGAAACTGAGTAATGCAAGTGTGTACTGATTGGATCATGTGTGTACCTGCATTGCCTCAGTAGTGAAACGTGTAGGTCTTGACTGGCTCAAGACTAACTATATTGTGGTCTGATCAAGATAGTCAGAACTCCAGAGGTGGATTTTTTTTTTTTTTTTTTTAATCCTAGTCAGTTTCTGGACCAGAGCCTTCCTTGGAAAGACAGCCTATGGTTAGATGACTATTAGCCCTGTGTGGTCTATCTGGTGCTTGTGGTAGCCCTGGGTATTTCTACTTCTCCTCAAGGAACTTACTGATGTAGTTTCAGACACTGTATCCTTACTCAAGAGAACATGCCGTCTTGCTCTGTGTGGAATATCTTACAAGACACACTGCTGTGTCAGTTTTTAAGCTTCTGGTTCCAGATGTCTCTAGCAGCCCTACTTTTTCTCAGATGCTTGGCCAGCTTGCATGTATGAATAGCCATTCTGTCCTGCAGAGGCTGTGAGTAGTTCTGCCTGAGCATTTGAGAGTTAACCATTTACTGAGCAAGTCCTGTGTGAGGCACTGATTGTACTATTTACAGAGATTGTACAAGAGACTCTGCTGACCTCAATGGTCAGAGGGGAAATAGCGCCGTAGGTGAATTTAGAGGCCCATTCAGGAAGACCACAAAAGAAAATTAGAAGATAAGCAAAACAGTTAATGTTTTGAGTTCTATTTTTTCAGACGTCTCTGTTAGGATTGGTGGCTTGAGTGACCAAGTGGCTGGCATCCTACCATTTATAGACATGTTCTATTTTGAGACTGAGTTTGTGGTTTGGGAAGGATGTATAAACCATTTTCAACAGATGCTTATTAAGTGTGCAAAGTATCAGTAGGAACTGGGAACACCAAGAAGTATAAAATTATCCTCTGCTTCTAAGGAACTGCTCATTTTTGGAAAGGCTGGGCATGTTTAAAAATTTTTTTTAATCTTAATAAGCTGTACGTCTTAAGAGAAAAGTAACACTTAGTAGAAATACATATATACTAAACTGTTAACCCCTCTGGGGAGTGGGGCTTGGAGTGGTGGGGCATATGGCAGGGAGAGAGAAAGGATCTTCACTTTTGCTATGTACATTTCTGTATATAGAAATCTATATACAGTTATTTACCAAGTGCTAATATGGCCTTTTGGGAATTACTTCTTTATCAGTTAAAAAATGATAGACTGGAAGATTATATACACTGTGTTAACTTTGACTATCTCTGTGTGATAGGATTATGAGTGATTTGTATTTTCTTCATTATACCTCACTACTGTTGTTTACATTTTCTATAATGGATATACGAGGGCTGTCCAGAAAGTATTCAGCCATGTAACCAATCATGTTATTTGACAATGGCTGGATTTTTTCCAGACAGCCCTGGCATATTGTTATAAATAGAGGAATCAAGTATTTGAAAACCAAAACCCCGAAGCAGTTACAATGATTTTTAAAACTACATTTCTACATGCTTACCATATTTTGGATACAATATACTAGCTTCCCCACCCCCACCCCCCCTTTTTTTTTATATCTCCTCACTCTCACCATACTTCTCTTAAGGTTGTTCTATTATTATTGTTATTGTTGTGTAAATAGGTGAAACAGGAGCATTTGCTCTACTGCCCCTTGTTATTTTTAGTGAGTTAGCCTAGAAGCAAAAGGAATCCAGCGACTAACTATTCAGCTATACTGTGAAGGCTGCCTAGAACATTTTAAATTATGCTGATTGGGTTACAATTATATCTGTCAATGTGGGCTGTGATTTCTTGTTTTAAAGCATCCTAAGAATACTTTTTATATCTTTATATTTTGTACTGTTGTAGAAAGCAATTAGATTGTCCTATCTCCCCATCTGGCGCAGTAAAGAAAACTCATCTGCTTGGCTTACTTTGTATGAGAGAGAATTAAAATTTCCAAGTTGTTTGTAATTCAGGTTCAGTTAAATTATGTCTCTCCCAAATTTTGTTCTCTCCCAAATTTTGTTCTGGGAATCCATATCCCCTTATAATTATGAACTTAATTATAGTGAAAGTAATAGTGTTCTGAATTATTTAAGGAAGCCAAAGTTTGAAGGAGAGATGTCATTTCTAAATGAATTTATTTTTTCCTCCCTTATAGCATGTGTTTGATGATCTCAGTGGCTCAGTGTCCTTGTCCTGGGTTGGAGATAGCACTGGGGTAAGTAATATTTTGAGGCTATGACTTTAACGTGGGAAGAAGAAGATGTAGATTTGGGGAGTTTAAGCACGGAATGTTGTTACTTTCTGAAACTGTGTCCAACCTCAGTTAATTCTGAAACTGTGTCCAAAAGACATGTTTGTAGGACAGACTTTCAGGAAGCTATGGAGGGTTTGGTTTTGCTTAAGAGCTGGGAACATCCTGTGACCACTTTCTTTCATAATAGGAAGATAGGCACCTTTTGAGTCCTTGGTGGCTGCTTAACATCAAGATGAGCAGGAAGAAGAAAGAGGAGAGTGCTGTGTGCTGAGAAGGGAGTGTCACAGCACTTGGGAAAACCCCTGTGTAGAAGCAGAAAACTACACGTTACATATCTTGGCACTTTCCCTCCAAATTGTATTGTTCCTGTGTCCTTCCCCACAGTTATTGTTGACGGACTGTGGTCCCCTGGGCTCATGGGTGTTCACCTTCATCTGTTGTCCCTTCTCCTACCACAGAAGAGATGCTGCCATCGTTGCGGGATGGAAGGAGAGTCAGTCAGCTCCTTTTCCCTCCTAGTCTGTGGCCCATCTCCCAGGAGGAGGGTGTGCTGAGGATGCACCGGCCTCAGGTGTTCCCTGGCTCTGTTGTTATCCTGCCTGAACAAGGGCAGGGGCCACAGCTCAGACCCGCTGACATTCCAGTAACATATGTATCGTAGCGTCGAGGCATACGATGGCCATGTAAGGAACCCAAAGAAATGTAATTTTGGTTCTGAAGATCAAGTTATACATTTCTTACCTTAATTAATTCTTAAGCTTCAGGTAGAATTTCTTTGACCCATTTCCCATTTAGAAGAACAAAGTGCAGCTCACTGCCACGTTCATTTAATATTCCGTAAACATGCTCTTTGAGGCTGAAGCAAATCTGACTGGTTTTCAATGTGAAAATAAAATATAAAAACTGTTCTTGGAGTTAGTTCTAAACAGAATTTGTCTCTAGTCCTAATGTAACAAAAATGTATATGATGATCAGTATTCAATTTTTTTTCACTCATAGGAATGCTGCGTTTCCTAGGATTTGACATTTTCCATGATTGGGAATTATTATATTTTGTAAATGGAAATACCACTACTAAAAACAGAATGCTTGGGGAAGCCGGGATGGCTCAGTGGGTTAAGCGCTCACTTTGTAGCGCCGGGGACCTTCGAATCCCGGCCTCGGCTTGTGCGGACCCATATGCTGAACTGGGGAGTGCCCCCAGTTCAGTTCAGTTCTCTCTCTGTCTCTGTATCTCTCTCTCTCTCTCTCTCTCTCTCTCTGTCAAAAACAATTAAAAATGAAATAAAATAAAAAAATTTATAAAAAAAATAAATAAAATTTAAAAAAAAATTTAAAAATTAAAAAAACAAAGAAAACCCAGAATGCTTTTATTAGAATGATGTAATTTGTTTCCAAAAACTATCGATATACTAGAGTGATGCAAAAATAATAATAAAAGCAAGTTATTTCATGGTAAACTTTGGGGGTAAGATTAGGATTATAATTTATGAGCTATTTCAGGGTAAAAGCTGCAACTGCAAGCGCCACGGGCAAGCATTCCCAGGGCAGACGGGAAATGGGTAAGCATGTCTCAGTTTCCTCTAAATCTGAGTTGTGCTATAATTTCCATGATTTAGCCATTTATTTAAGATAGTTGGTATCTCCAAGATTTCTTGTTATATGGCTATTTGAGACTTCCTCGCCTCTTGTACTAATCTATCAAAATCTTTTCCTCATGCATGTTTTTATCTAGAAAAATATTTAGTTAAGAAATTAATTTCATGGAGAACTAACAGCAGGGAGAAGAAAAGGAGAGAGACACACAACACAGTGACCTCTAGTGTAGCCCCCACACTGTTCTAGCCTCTGTAAGCGGGAAGAGAGATGATTCTCAACTGAGAATATCTTACAGTAATATGGATACAAAACAGTTAAATCCTTCCTTTATTGTAATGTATAGTTGATTAGCTCTGCTTCACTGCTTCAGGTTTAGGTAATGAGACCATTTCAACAAATTAGTTGAGACCTTAAATCACTGCAAGCCCTGGTAACTTCGTTATTCTTGGTTTTCTGATACATTACAATATAGGGTACAACTGAGCAGGGCTATTGGCAGCCTTTCAGATATTGATTTAATCTCATCATAGACAAGCATGTAATTGAACTATCTTTCTTATTGACTGAATGTTTTTGTCTCTCTCCAGATCATTCTAGTCTTGACTACTTTCCATGTACCACTGGTAATTATGAGTTTTGGACAGTCCAAGCTATATCGAAGGTGAGATGCATAACATGGTTGGGGCATTGACTGAGTAACATGTTGTGAATGTATGTTCCCCACTTTACTAGACATGATGGAGTCTTAACAGTTGATTTAAAAGATCATCTACACACAATAGATGATGTATTATAGAATTGTATACTTGAAACCTATATAATTTTACTAACCAATGTCACCCCCCAACAAATTTAATAATAAAAGATCTAACCATCTGAAATTTTGACCAAACTGTCATATTCAGCACATGTTTTAATATTTATTTAGCAATCTGAAGAGGTATGAAAAGGAGATTAGGTTGACCTGACTGGGTGGCAAAACAATAAAGGAAGATAGAGGAAGGGTCTGTCTGTAGGAGCGTGTGGTTATTAACTTAAATGGATATTTATTTGTGGGAAGTTAGTATGGAATTCAACTATTTTTTTATTATGAGCACAAAACACTTTTTATATCCCTAAAGTAACAGTTCTCACTGTACCTTCCAAATGAATATATTTATCTAACATTTTGAGTCCCCAAACAGATTATTTCTAGATCAGGAGGAGGTTTGCAGATCAGACTTACTGAAGTGTCTTGCGGCGTTCACTCTGGTAATGATATTGGAATGCATGTTCTGGAGCCATAAGCTATCTGCTGTGGCTAAGTTCTAGAATTGTCTTCTCAAAGGTACAACTTGATTAAATAGTAGGGTTTTTTTCCTTAACCATAAGATTCAAGACCAGCTAACTGCCAGAAATTGCTGACTGTCTTCTCAATTTGTGCCTATCCCATTTTCTCCCAAGGGATCTAAAATATGGCATCCTAGAAGATGACACAGAAAAGAAACTACCCGCAGGGCCAAGGGAATCTCCCAGCAGCCATCCTCCTTTCTCAAAGTTCTTTACTTGCCTGTTGGTTTTGGCCCAGGTGGGAGTAACCCATGTTGAAGTTCTGAGATGGGCAGCCTGGCCTCTCTTCCCTAGTAGATGTGATCCTTGACTGCTGCTCCTGAGCCTGGAGCCAGTGCTCTCTGCCCTTCAACACAGCACTGTTGGTTTAAAAATAGGGCAAGAAGGAATTGCCATGGAACCACTGTAAGCTCCACGAAGGCAAGGTTCTAGATTAAGTTGGGGTTCTCCAGCGGTTAGCCAAAGGACTGACACATAGTATAGGCAGGCAGTCCATAGTAACTGAGTGAATGAATGCTTTAGCTGCTCTATAATTTTGATGGATAATTCTTTTTTGTTTGATAAGGATTGACAGTATATTTAGAATTCATGCTAGAAAGGGCTATAATTCATAGGTAATTCTGTTTATTTAATTAGAACAATTGTTGAATGATCAGACAGATGAAAAGCATCCTGTTTAAGAGGGAAAAAATGCATACAAAGTTGTAACTTCAGTAACTCCAGTGTTTAAGAAACTTTGCTGTAATAAAATTTTTCCTTATACAGTTTCTCTTACCAATTTATCTTTCATTATAAAAGCAATACAACCACATTATAAAGCATTTGGAAATTTTAAGGGAAAGAAAATATTCACCCTAATGTTGAGTATAATCTTAATTTATTTACAGTTTGTTATCTTGCTTTCCCCCTTTAATGTTATACCATATGGCTCCATAGTCTTGGGAAGCAACATGATACAGCATAAAATTGCCAGGTTTTGTTGGTAGTTAGGCCTGGGATTGAACTCAGCACTGTCATTTGCAAACAGAATGGACTTGGGCAAGTCATTTAACCTCCCCACTCCCAAGTCTTTTTTATCATCCATAAAAGAAAGATAATGATAATGGCCACCTTAGAGTTGCTGTGAGTTATGCTTTGCAGTGCCTGGCATAAGAACTTGGTGTTGTTAGCCGCTGCCATGCCAATAGCTAGTGATGGCATGTAGCCAGCATGTACTGGCACTGCTATACCAGCTGTTAAAATGAAAAGCCTTTCATGCTGGTTGGTTAAAAGAGACTGTCTGCCCCCAGATGCCTCCATGGCTTCTATAGGTACCCTGCCAGCATTCAAGTTTTACTAACACTGGCTTTACAGCCCATATCCATTCTGATTCGTCAGTGCTCATACAAGATGTTTTTCATATCCCCTCTACTAGTAACCCATCATTTTTAATCATTATTCTCTTGCACTCTTAGGTTGTAGCTAACTTTTTTACTATTATGCATGCTGCTGTGATAAATATCACACAAATATGTGTCATTGAGGATGCTAACTTCCTTTCATCTTTTAGTAGCAAATGTGGTTTGAAGGCTATTTACTGAACTCCTTCTCCAGGTTGAATTATCTTCTATACCTGTTGCTTCAGCCACTTTTTTGCGTGCCTTCTGAATTCACTTTTTATTCTCTAGATTGTTCTTTACCCATGTGGCCAAAACTGGACCTGATAGGTTCCCGAGTCAGACCCATGAGGAGAGAAACGTGTTTTCATGACATTTTCTCATCCTTTCGTTTTTCAATATTGTGCTTAGTTTAAGACAGCCACAAACCAGACAAAAGTGGCCTCCCTGTGTTACTGTTTAAATGCCTGCCACCATCTGACTCATCCCTTCTCATCCTATATTTGACGAGTCTGTGGGAAACCTCTAACATACACTTTTACACTTTACTAAAGAGTAGTCCTATATTTGTTTCTGGTATAGTATCATGTTACTAAGGTGCTTTTACTGCACAGCAGTATTTTTTGTTGGTGGTGGTTGTTTTTACCAAGGTCATTCTGAATATTAATTATTTCCTCCTTGCTGTGAATTGAAAAGTCTTTCAGAGTTTAGAGGTGGAAATTAAATATTCCTTGTTGACTCTCCTTCTGGGCTGGGCTGGGATGGCCTGATCTGACTCATGTTGTTGAACAGTCAAGAGGCACATGTTGCTTCAGAACAGGGAGGGGAGGGTGCAGTTTGACCAAAATGAGCCCTGACTATACTGAGGTTGCCCAACAGAAATAAAATAAAAGCCTGTTGAATCCACTCAGAAGACTCTTCTGTTTTTCAGTCTTATTGATTATATTATTTATTGTATTATCTTCCTCCACTAAATCTTATGTGGTCAAAGGTTCATTTGGGATTCAAATAAAAATCAGCTAATTACATGCCATTTGCTCTGAACATAGAGGCTCACAGGAACAGAAGGAAGTTGTCTCTATTACCTGTGCTGAGTTAGACAGAGTAGACTTTAGTCTTAGGTTGTGAAAAAGAACTTGTGAAAGATTTGGGAAATAGTCTGTAGGAATTAATG
The DNA here is from genome assembly GCA_004027555.1 of Craseonycteris thonglongyai. NCBI lineage: Eukaryota > Metazoa > Chordata > Mammalia > Chiroptera > Craseonycteridae > Craseonycteris > Craseonycteris thonglongyai. The sequence goes on along the minus strand of PVKE010006440.1, from coordinate 9,997 downwards.
ATTGGGTAAACTGAATAATATGTTTATAACCTCAATTTAAAGGAATCATGTTTGGATAGTATACATTTGCCTCTCGCTTGCAAATATGAAATTTAAAAGGAAATTACGGTAACTAGCTATAGTTAAGGTGATAATTTGATTTTTTGCAACTAAAAGATATTTCGTACCTTTTTGTTTTATGGCCTCTTGTAAGATCAACTTAGTGAAGCACATGTAAGCATTATTCTATACCAGAATTCTGTACCTAATTACCACAAAATTTCTGGGGTATTTTATTTGTGATTTTTATTTCCTACTGAGAGTTGTTCAAATTTTGAAAATTAATAAGGGAATCGCTAAGAGATTTCACATCAGAGTTGATATAAGTTTTCAGGATGTTACTCAAGGTTTATAAAAAAAGGTATGAATAGATATTAAAGCAAAATACAGTAAACCAGTAAACCACCTTCTCCAAGCTATCTTGTATGATAGCCATTTTAATGATATGTTTGGTTCTGTTTTCACTGCTTTCAACAGTTGGGGTAAAAAAAGAAACTACAGCATTGGGAGTTCAGTTTACTGTAAATTCAAATTCTGCCAATTTTACCTGGCAGGTATTTCAGTTCAGTAATTCCTTTGGCACACTTTAATAAGCTACCTTCTACTGAGTTTTTAACCGGAAATCTCAGTACAGTCAATTCCAATTCTTAAAAACAGTTATATTCTATAAAGTCTCCTAGGGGAAATCCAGGGTTAGGTTTCTGCAAACCTCTGGTCACAACATTCATCTTCGTTAGTCAATCAATCCATCATCTTATTTTATGTGTAATTCTGATTAAAGTTATCCATTTAATATCTTACTATATTAGTGGTTCATTAACATTGAACTCACAACTAACTCGTTTCCAAAAGAAGCCTGTGTGACTCATGTATTTTCTATGTGGGGCACATCACAGCTTTCTTGTGCTTAGGAACACTACACAGCTCTTCAACACTATGCTTGGGAGCAATTTTAAACAGCAAAAATCACCAGTAAAAGCACAAAATACAAAATATAAGGCATTAAGTAGACTGTGAAGAAGACACTTATTTGCAGTGTAAGAGCTGAAACAAGGAAGGCAGAGCATTCATTCCCTAAGGGACCTCCACTGGGAACATGTGCACTGGGTGACTCCAATATTTCTCCACTTGTGCATGTCACAGATGATTGACACAAGTGACACAAGTATTGATTTTGGGATTACAAATAAATTTCAGTGAGTAGGCAAATTCCCAAATACAAAATCCATGAATAATGAGAATAAACAGTATTAGCTTTCTCAGTTAGTGAAAACTACAAAATTATAATAATATTTTAAAGAGTTTGTTGTCATCCTTATTGTTTTTATGTTGTAATTTTATAGTGACTTAATCATGGCAAAAATGAACTAAAGGAATAGAGAAATGGTTAGGCTGAAAGCAAACCAAACAAGGATATCTCTGCTGGGTTGATTGTTGAAAAGGGTAGTATGTAAGATCCCCTGAGATGCTGTGGATCCTTTTACTGTTAACTTCTCATTAAATGTCTGCAGATCATAGACCTTGTATCATCATAAGTTTTTATATATTATGAGTGAAAAGTGCTCAAAAACAAGGGTGTGATTCTAGGCTATTGACATGTGGGTTGAGTGTTAACACGTGAGTCTTCTGAAAAAGACCCCTTTGAGTGCTTCATCTCAGTAGGAATTTTGATGCTGTATCTTATCAGAAAGGCATGTGATGTTTACTTTTTTTTTTTTTCTTCCCATTTATTTTAGTAATTTCTAGATTTTTTTTTATTCTTTGGTGGTACTAGGCTCTATTCCAAAATTTTTTGTATACTACCACTATTTTCTTGAGTTAAAAATGTGTGCATATTCTTATGGGTGTTTATACCACAGATATATGCAAAAGAGATCACTTATTTTTAGTAACCAGAAAGAGCAGCTATTAGGGTTGACATGTAGAATTATTATTTAAAAAAAAAAAAAGTTTCTAAAGCAGATAGGTTTTCCAGGGTTTTGCTAACTTTTCATTTGACTGCTGCTCATTACTCTATTCTCATTTGGAATTTGAAAAGTAGATTTATTTTTCAAGGTATTTCATTGATTTCCTCTTCATCATATGCTGATATACAGAGGGCTGTCTGGAAAAAATCCTGCCATAAATGCCTCTGCTTTTCATATTGCAGGATACTTTCTAGACAGCCCTCATATATGCTGATAGGAAATAAAGCTACTTTTAAATAAAGTGTTATATTAAAATATATCCCTGAACCCAACATGGCCTCAGCACAACCCCACTTCTGTGCCAGCTGCGCTCCATTTGTTTAACTGGCTAGATTACCAGAGTGTTGTAGCAGGTGATTTTTTGTTTTGCTCATGTTGCTCCCGTTTTCTGAAGGGCAGGTATGTGTTTGTTGTGCCAAAATCTTAAAAAGCCAGCATACTTGCCAACAGGTTTGTGAAGTTTCCCTGGGGGACATCAGGAAGGAGGGGGGATTTGTAAACTGGTGATAATCAAGACGTTGCCAGTCCCTTTAGAAAGTTGTCTGAGCTGTTGATGATACGTACACTGCGGAGCTCAGAATTGTTTATGCATATCTCTTGGCCTTCTGTCAGGAAGATAAGAACTCTTCTGGTACTTCAAAGCCAAAAAAAAAAAAGGTGGGGTGGGGATAATAAAGGAATCTGTTGGGTGGTGCCTGCTCCCTGTTTTATTTATCTAGGAATTTTGTGTGTATATGTGCTAAGAGATAGAAAGAGTCATTCAGAAAACTTAAAGTCACATGTAGTTTACTGTAGCGTGCTGTCAGGGGCCTAAACAGACACTCCCAAGATACTTCCCTCTTGTATCTGTCTTGTTTCCTCTTAGCTGATGGTTACTGCCAGGCCACAAGCCCTTGCAAAATAGAGGAAGACTGCAAGTTGTAAGGGAAAAACTCCTTACAAATAATTAAAATTGTCTCTACTTTGGGGATGAGAGTTAAGAGAATTTGATTATAGTTTCAATTTTGCCCTTAATTAACTGGTTGGCTTTTGATAAATTGCCTGCCCTTGAACCTCCTCCTCTGTGAAATGAGGGAGTTGAACAAGATGTTCTCTTCAGTCCCTGGCATCTCTCAGGTTCTCTGGTTTTGTGATTCTTTATTTGTTGAGGCTGCTACCAAGATTGTACCATCGTTTAAGTCATGTATTCTATCAGTGAAGACCACTACACGTTGCATTTATCACTGGGTAATTAACTTGCAATACAGTCTTCACTGATGGATATTTAAATTTAATGAGTATTCTATATCATGTTTTAAGAGAACAACATATGGTATTAAACCAGTCAGTTAAATAGCTACTACTGATTTTTTTGCTTGTATATTTTCAAAATCTAAACATGGAATTGAATCTCTCTCAAAGATACTCTTGGAATGAACTTTTGGAAAAAGCTTTAACAATCCAAAACCAGAGATTAAGTTTGTTTCCCTATCTGTGTTTCATGTGCCTCATGTATTAGAGACCTGTGCCCAGGGATGGTAACCTCTGTGTGTGGGGGCGGACAGGGTTGGGGGGGTCGGGGGGTGGGGAACGAAGACTTTGGGACTCCTGCTACTAACTTACAGCTTTATCATGAGTACTCTGCATTAATAGATTAGTTGGAGGTCTTTAGCTACTCATAGCAGAGATCACAACTCAAACTAGCTTAAATAGTAAGGGAATTACTGGTTTATAACTAAATACAGTGGAAGAACAGGCTTCAGGATCAGTCAATCCAGTGCCACGGCACTGCGTCTCTGGAGTCCAGAATTGCCTTAGCAGTGCTCTCCACTTCTGCTGGCTCCATCTTCAAGTGCTCTCATCCTGTCAGTATGCCTATAGCAATCTTTTTGCTTTGATTCATATATTACAATGTTGGGGGTTCTCAGCCTGGGCATTATTGACATTTGGGGCCAGATCATTCTTTATTGTTGTAGAACTGTCCTGTGCATTGTAGGATTAGTTAGCAAAATCCCTGGCCTCTATCCACAAGATGCCAATAGCACCTCACTCCTGAGTTGTGATGATCAAAAATGTCTCCAGAAATTACCAGGTGGTTGTTTGGAGGGGAGGGTGTGTGTTCAAAAATACCCTGGTTGAGAACTACTAGTCTAAAGGAAGACAGACCATTTCATCAGGTGGCTGTCTGAAGTGTGAGGAAATGTGTTTCCTAATAGATGCCAAATTTCCCCTTGTCTTACTGCCTCAACCTGGGTCATTCCCCCATTCCTGACTCCATCACCTGTGAAGGGGTGGAATTTCCTTCACACTAATAAATCCCAGCACTGGAGCTAGGGATGAACCAGCTCCCCTGAGCCATGTGACCATTCATGGGTGAGGTTGAGTGCCTCAATAAAGTCAATGAAAGGGGGATGGCAGCTGCGTAGGAACCCAATAATGTCTATTGACCACTGCATTCTAACTTTGTCTTTATTTTTCTGCCTCTCAGTGAGGACTATGGGAAGAACTTTAAGGATATTACAAATCTCATCAATAACACCTTCATTCGGACTGAATTTGGCATGGCTATTGGTCCTGAAAACTCTGGAAAGGTGAGACTCATTCATGCATTTATAGAGCTATGCTTGGTACCACATGTGGGCTGTCAGATACTGTTAATATTGGAATGATCCAATGATTCACAGCAATATATTTAGTTTAATATTATTATTTTTTAAAACTAAACATAATTTAATACAGGTCACAAAAGAATGGAATTTAGCACGCAGGTTCTCCTTTTGGTTCCTGTCCAAGATGCACCAAAACTCTTTATGTGGCAGCTGCTTAGCATTACAATGTATACTCCAAGACAACATTTTAGTCTTTGGGAAACTAGCTAATCTCAAACTGAGGAAATGTGTTTCCTAATAGATTCCAAGTTTCCCCCTTTTCCCTACTGCCTCAACCTGGGTCATTCCCCCATTCCTAACTCCATCACCTGTGAGGGGGTGGAATTTCCTTCACATTAATCAGGCCCAGCACTGGGCCTCAATTCAAGATGACATTTGTGATAAGACTAATACTTGAGGAGTAGGGTGCCCCATCTCCTTTGTTTATATATAACTTTGTTTATATATAAATTTTTGTTCTTTTGGAACAAAAATTTTCTTAACTAATGTCTGGTGAAAGTGGTATAGGAACTTCCTGTGCTTTTATAGTGTTACACCCTGAATCTGAACTTTCTTCTTCCTAATTAGGTGATTTTAACAGCAGAGGTATCTGGAGGAAGTCACGGAGGAAGAATCTTCAGATCATCAGATTTTGCAAAGAACTTTGTTCAAACCAATCTCCCTTTTCATCCTTTGACTCAGATGATGTATAGCCCTCAGAATTCTGATTACCTATTAGCCCTCAGCACTGAAGTAAGTCTAGTTGAAGAACTTGTCTTGCCTTTTGTATTTTTATTGTTTCAAAATATACGGTCTTAAAAAGACGCTGTAGGCAATGCTTTTATGCAGTATTGGACTGCTTTCTAGTGATTTCTTATGTTCTGAAGTATGTATTTTTTGCATATTTTTCCTCTTTGGTAAAGGGCATGATTTTCATGTGCTATCTGTTCCAGATCAGTATGATATCTAGTTGTCATTACAGTTCTTTTAAGTGAATAGATGTGTGCTATTGGAGTAATGAACTAGAAAACAGTTTAATATAATCATTCTTGTTCTGAAGGGGACAAGCATAAATCATCAGAATCCTAATGTTGTTATTGTTCCATTCCTGTGGCCAAACCACATCCTATAATTGTTTTCTGTTAGTTGCGTAGTATATTGAGCATACTGATCTGTGTCTTTGACACTCATGTATTAAATATCTAGTCTTAAATCCCTGCACCTCTTCCTGTTCTCTCCTCAGAAACCGGTGTCCCTCCTGCCTCTCTTCTGAAAGCTCCCTTTCCTTAGGGAGCTTATCGTGGATGCCAAGGGCCCAAAATGGCTGAGTTGCTAGACTATGATAATCACAATTATACTTTATATGGCTCTCTCTCTCTCATCTTATTTCTTAGAGTGTGGTCTGTTGACCAGCATCATCAGATAAGAAACCCTGGGAGGCTGGTTTGAGATGCAGATTCCTAGGCTGCGAACCAGCTATAGTCATATGCCAATGACTTTTGATTGCAAAGTGGCTAGTATTTTTAACAAGATCCTCAGCTGAGCCTGCACATTAAAATTTGAGAGGCATTACTGTAATGACCATTCTGGGGACAGAAACAGGATCCTCAAATATGGACAAGCCGGGCTAAGCAAAGAGCTGGCAAAAGGAGGATGAAGCATACTGGAAAAGATGTCTGCATTCCCCGCCTTCTGTGGGCAGATCGCTGAGCAGGTGTGAGACTGGAGGGCTCAAGGAAGGTCACAGCTAAGCTTAGCCAAGGAAGCCAGAGGAAGGAAACTAGCCTGTGTGGTAGGCTTCAGATTCAAGAAACAATTCCTGGAAATTGGCCTCCAGCAGCTTGAGCTGAGGACCTTCAATGGAGCAAAGAGATCCCTTAGGAATGGACAGAAACATCAATCTCCTCTTTAATTACCCCATCACCATTACCAAGTATCTTAAGGTTATTAAAACAGGCTATCGTGGGGAAGCCGGGATGGCTCAGTGTGTTAAGGGCTCACTTTGCAGCCCCAGGGACCAAGGATCGAATCTTGGCCCCAGCCCTTGCGGACCCATATGCTGAACTGCAGTGTGCTTCCCATGTGGGAGGCCCCCAGTTTGGCTCCCCGCCCACCAGTGTGGAGTGAAACCATGTTGAAAACTGATGACGTACAACTATGGAGACTGCTGTGGGCCCTCCCCCTTCTCTGTCTCTCTCTGTCTCTGTCAAAAACAATAAAATAAAATTTTAAAAACAAACAAAAAAACAGGCTATATTCAGGAATAGAGGGGAACAATCTGCTTTTATACCTAAGATACCTTCCATTTAAGGGTAAGTCTGAAGTACAAATAATCAGGTACAGAAAATGGACCAGTTTGTACTAAAGTACAAATAAGTAATATCAGGCCATTCCTGTTCCTAAGTAGAATTAGATAACTTAGAAATGCTGGGAGGTGAACATTATGACAGTAGGAAAAGTTAAAGAAAGATGAATGGTGGTGGGGGAGCAGTGGAGGTAAATTCTGCCTAGATCAGGCCCATTGAATTTCAGCTGTACTAGGACATCTCTGTCCCACCTCCATTGGATCTGGACCCAGTATTGGTGTATGTTGCCAGTGTAATTGACATTGTCAGTCTTTATCTTACTAAGTCTTTGATGCATTTGAAAGTTTTGGCCCATCCCTCCTTTGGGAACTTCACTTGCTTGGCTTCTGTGACATCATTCTCTTTGATTCTTTCCTCCCCTCTAACCATTCCTTCTTGATCTCAAACTCCTTTCATCCTACCCGTAAATCACTACAGCTCATTACACTCTGAGCAATCTCTTCCACTCTTACCATTTTAACTACTACCGTAAAGTGTAAGATTCTCAAGTCCCTGTCTCTGGTCCTGACTTCCTTCTGGGGCTTCAGAGTCCTGTGTATCTCTAGCTGGATGTCCCACAGGTACCTCAGATTGAATCTAAACCGACTTCCTGCTCTCCTCTCAGACATGCTCTCTTCCCTTTTTAAAAAGTTAATCCTTATACTGGCTAAAGATTCTACATCCCAGAGCAATGGATGGACTGTCTGTCTGTCTTTCTCTTATTAAACTAGGAGCTCCTTGAGAGCAGGGAGTGTGTCCTATTCACCTTTGTGTCCCCAGTGCAATGTCTGGAACAGTGCCTGGCACATAGTAGGCATTTCATAAGAATTCGTTGTTCTGAATTTCCAAGACCCTAAAGGGGCCCCCATAAACCATGTATGTCTCTGGAACTCAGGCAACTTGGACAGGACTTCAGTGTGTATTTACTGTCCTGAATGATTAGATATGAATTATTAAAGGTCATATAAGCAGCTGTACAGGATAAAGCTGGAATTTTGATAAGTCATTTATAATCTTTCAGAATGGCCTGTGGGTGTCCAAGAATTTTGGGGGAAAATGGGAAGAAATCCACAAAGCAGTATGTTTGGCCAAATGGTGAGTAACAGAAGACTCCGTCTGTACAGAGCCCTAAACCCTTCCTGACAGTGCTGCCAAAAGTCACATGAATAAACATTGACCACTTACTATGTGCCAAATACTCTTCAGGGTGCCACAAGGGATACAGAAGAGGGGTATGACACAGAACTTGACCTGGAAGAGCATCTAACTCTGCTGGGAAAGAAGACTTAGTCTCACTAAATGAAAATAAACTAAAGAAAAAACAAGGCATGTGACTGAGTGGCTGCTGCCTACAAAAGGTTTATTCTCCATAATTGGTGACATTAGTTGGATAGCATAAAATACAGCTTTGACAGTCCCCCCCGCCCCCCGCCCCCAGGTGCCTGCTTAAAGATGATATAATGGAGGTGGCTCCTCCTGAGGAGTCAAGTCACCTTTGTTCTAACCTGGCTCTGCTTCTAGTCAGTGGCTTAACCTCTCTGGGCTTTAGTTTTTTTTTTCATTCTGTCTATCAACGGAGATTTGTTTGAGGAATTTGGGAGTGGCTGAGCAGGAATTAAGAGCCCTCATACCTCTAAAATTCTGATTAGGCTCAGACCCTTGCTTAGAGTCTCTAGTCTTTCTCTTTGACTAATTTCAGCAAATTTGTTAATCTGGTTGCCAGAGGTGGGGTATATGAGTGCAAACAACAAGCAGGAGAACTGTAAGAGCAGGCAAAAGCTGAGAGAACGTAATAGAGTGAAATTATTTAGTGCTAGATCAAGAGAAAACACATACTCATACCTCAGTGATTTCTAATGGGAACACTATGTTATAGTTTCACATGGTTGATATTCATGACAGTGGACCATAATCCCAAGGAAGAATTTAATATATAATGTGTTCTACGTAGGAAATCAGGGAAATGTGTAGTATCAACATTGCCAAATATATCTACCAAAATTAACTAAAATATTGAAAAATGTTGCTTGACTAAAGTGGGCCTTTTCCAAAAAATGTTCGTTAAATGAGGTTTTTACCCCACCACTGTGGTACACATGCCACATCTGCTTTCATTTTATGTGTTTTAATGATTTGTGTTTGTACCTTATGTGGTCTTTATCAGGAAGGAAGTAATTTTTAAAGTTACTGAGTTAAGGAAGTTGTTTCTGTCCGGATGGACCTAAAATATGTAGGATATGTTTAAGAAAGACTAGTAATTTTGATCATTAAACTCATCTTTATATATGTATAAGCACAATGTACACTTTAAATAGCTCACAGTTTTGTCAGTTATACCTCAATAAAGCTAAAAAAACCAAACAGAAACTCATCTTTAAAACTAAAATGTTATTTTAAAATGGTATTTTATTTTGTATTCTGTACAAGATTTTTTACTTTTGTAACTCGTTTCTTTGATTAGTGTATAAATATAAGATAACTGGGTTGCTGATAACTGTTCACACCTTTTAGATGTTTGATTTCTAGGAATTGACAGCCTAAAGTTCTGAGAAAACAAGTGCAGGGCCAGCTCCTTTTGCTGGTGCTGACCAGTAGGTACTATCAGGGACTGAATCTAGTTCCCTGAGAACTCCGTTTCCAAGTTAGAATTTAAATAATTCAACCTCTGACCTAATTGTTTACTTGAGATGAAAGAACTAAATTATTTAGCTTATGCAAAGCATCAAACTAGGTTCTGAAGGGAAACAACAAAGCATAGAACTTAGTACAGTAGACTCCCAGTTAACTGGCATCCATGCCTGATAAATGTAGTATTCTTTCTTTCTTTCTTTTTTTGTTGTTGTTAAATTTATTGGGGTGACATTAATTGATATCAATTACATTGTTTTCAGGTGTACAATTCTACATTACATTGTCTATACATTGCATTATGTGCTCACCACCCAGAATCAGCTCACTTTCCATCACCATGTGTTTGATTCCCCCTTAGCATTATTTCTTAGATTTTTTTTTTTTTTTT
>PVKE010006439.1:0-54324 GCA_004027555.1 Craseonycteris thonglongyai | reverse complement strand
TCCCCCAGGCCTTTACTCAGCCATCCCCCAGGCCTTTACTCAGCCATCCCCCAGGCCTTTACTCAGCCATCCCCCAGGCCTTTACTCAGCCATCCCCCAGGACTTTACTGCACCTGCGTTTTGACCAGCAGCTTCCACACTCTGAGTCTTGTGCTGATGTCAGAGGAGCCCTCCGATTTTGCCAAGTGATTCAACCAGCTTTAGAAAGAAAACAAAACAAACTGTAGTTCTTGCAAGGAATCTTGAGTTTAGAGCAAGACGGACCCTACTTGGGGATCCCGGCAAGCACAGAAAGCTACCTAGGAACACGGCCCTTGGGGCCGCAATAGGGTGTCAAATGTAGTGAATAAAAATATAGAATTCCCGTTTAAATTTGAATTTCAGATAAATGAGAACTGTTTTAAACATATAAACTATGTCCCAAATAGTGTTTGAGACATACTTATACTGAGAAATCACTTGTTGTTTATCTGAAATTCAAATTAGCTTGAGTCCTGTATTTTATCTGGCAGCCTTACCACAGAATGGTATCTCCTGTCACATTCATCCTGAGAGACAATCATTTAGGTCTGTTACTAGACAGCAGTGGAAAAATAGTCATTCCTCCTATAACTTATTTTCATCCTGGTCTCAGCATTCTATTTCCTTAGGGTAAAACTGTCTTTGAGTGACCTAACATCTTGTTTTGTGTGGGGCAGTATCGCTTTATTTCTGTTTTCTTGACATAATTGCTAACAGTCCTCTTTCACTTTCAGAAGTGTCTTGATTTGGATGATAAGTTATGTTATTCCATTCTTGATTTCTTGCTGACCCTGTTAATAAGTAAAATTTCAGCTTCTTTCCCTCAAAGGCACACTCTAAATTGCAGAAGGTGCCAGCGTATTGACTAAGCTTTACTTCACTTCCTCAAAGGAAGAGGCCTCTCCATGGCGCTTAAGCTAACGTGACAAACAAACGGCTCCTGAGCAACCATTATCAATCATACTAACTTCCTTTACTTATTCCTGTGTGTACAGAGAACAGGAGAACTGGGCAAATGCTTCATGAATTCAGTAAATATGAGTGATGAGCACAGATAGGTCAGGTTCAAAATATGCAAATGCCATTGGTTTGAACGTATTTAGGTATTAACAATTTATGCTTCCCTTTGTAAATATGTGATGAGAAAGATATCTGTGTGTCATACATAGTGACTATTGATTAGGCTACACTTTTAGTGATTGTGAAGAAGTAAAATAATTTACTTTATATTGCCTCAGGTGACTATTTCCGTTTCATAGTATCTACCAAATAGTTCTTGTATCAAACAATAAAATATTCAGTCAAAGAATAAAGTTGCAATTTTGTTGCTATGAAATGTGAAATAACTTGAATCATTTTTCCCTTGATTATCTGCTTCTGTTTCATATTTAGGTGTCTATGTTTTTGAGCCTTAGACTTTTACGCACCCTTATAGTAGTAGTCTTACTCTTCTTTTCACAAGCATCCTGTATATAGAGTCAGGTTTCATCAGAAACTAAAATAACTATCTCTACCTTTTAACAATAATGAGGGACAAATGCTAATCTTAGTTAACTTGGTATATTTTTACATACATTTATTATATATAAGCCAAAATATGAAGAATTATCAAAATAGGAGAAAGAACATCTCTCAATAAGTAATCACATTGTAAGAATATTTATTTCTAAATGTGTCTTCCACTTAAATATTAAAAAGTTATTTAAACCTTACTAGAAGAAAATAATTATGTCATATATTCTTTATGTTAACTTATGCAATATACATAAATGCAATGCCTTATATTATCAACCATAATTGGATTTTATTTTTATAGTAAAATAATAGTTGGCTTATTAAATCTAAAAGGCTCTTTTGGAAAGCTTAATTTGAAATACTACTGCTAATTTAATTAGTATTTTAATGACCTCAAAAAAAACTGAGACTGAATGTTTAGAATGTTTAGAAATGATGTAAATATTTCAAGAAGAAAAATCAAAATAAAAAAGCATAATGTTGTAGTGTTCATTAGTGTAGAGAAGACAGAGTAAGAACATTCCTGCTGACCTTCAAATGACTTTCTGAGGAGCTCACATTAAGATCATTGAGATGGTAGTGTGGAGAATTAGGTAGGAAGGGTTTAGAGGTAGAAGTGGAGAGATCCAGTTATCAACATCAACTATGTCCAGTCTTTTTATTTACCAGTTATACTCAATAAATTTGTTCAAAGACACATTAAAAAAGAAGGCTATTTCTGTAATTCTAGTGAGACATAATACTGTCTTGAAGCAAAATGATTGTGGAAATGAAAGAAGGTAGAGAGAATTACTAGATCAGAGAAATATTTTAGAGATGGACTTCGTAGGTGTTGCTGAATGGTAGGGTCAGGCTGTGGGGGAAGTGTAGGGAATGCTGAAGAACCAAGAATGACTTCTAGATTTCTGGAAGCAACAAGAGGACGCAGGTGCCATCTGTGTGGAAGGGGAAGCCTAAAGGAGGATAACATCTCTGGGGCAGGAATGAAGAGCTCAATTTGGACGTGGTAGATTTGGCATATCTTTGATATAGTGTCTGAGTTGTTGGTTGGCCTAAGAATACAGAGGTGAAAGTCACCAGCATGCACACTGTCCTTTATGTCCCAAGGACTGGTGCGGTCACCTACAGAGAGACTACAGAGAGGACAGGCGAGCCGAGAGTAAAGCCGAATTCCAAGCTGGGCACTATTTAGATGTGGTTAGGAGAGGAGAGATGGATAAAGGAGAAAGAAGTCCGGATCTTTGGGGAAATCCTAAAGAGGATGATGAGAAGAGAGAAGTCAAGAGGTTGGAGGGTTTCAGAATCCAGACATCCATCTTAGAGGCCTTTTGAGATAAGGGTTGGGTGTGTGAATCCTTTGGGTTCAGGAGTTGGGAGATGTTGGTGTACTTCCCAATACCAGTTGGCAGACAGATTGGCTAGAAGCCCGATTAGAGGGAGTGGAGCCTAGATTTGAGGAGGGGGGAGAGGGTTTGTGTGTCAATAAAACTTGGTAAACGTTGTGGTGCTCTGTAGCAGATGCAGGAGAAGGTCTGCTGATTCACGGAAGGCTGCACAATAGGTGATGACAGAGATGTTCAATGTCCATAAAAGAGTCTAGCTTCCTTCTTTTTGTTAGAAAATATATTCATTTTAAAACACATGTGTGGGGAGTTCCAAAATGTCTTACACATCCCCGTGCCGCCTTACGCTGAGGATACAGAACATAATGCAACTTTTAGTCACAATGACTTCCTCTTTCTTTTCTTGACATGTCTGGGGTCTTAAGGGTTAATAAAAGACACCTAACTCTTCTACACGGCTTTTGATGTCTGTGTTTTATGTTTCTTGTGTATGTGTGGACAGGTTTGTGTGTGTACGGGAGACAGAGAAAGATAGAAATGCAAACTAGTATTCAAATCCAGGCTCATCAGCCTCTGAAACTCGTGCCCTTTTAACTATGCCACTCCTCTCTAACTAGTAATGCGATTCATTTAATGCATGTTTTTGATTGATTACCTTCTAAATTAACAAAACTATCATGACAGCTAATCTGTATAAAATGCTTACTTATGGGGGCAGGTATTGTTATAACTACATACATGTATTATCTTATTTAGTGCTCACAATAATCATGTGAGAGCCCATTTTACAGGTGGGGCCATTAAGACCCGGGATGATTGTGTAAATGAGTAGATGTTTTACAACTAGGAAGTGGTTAAATCAGATTTCCAATCAAGCAATCTGGCTCCGGGGCCCTTAACTTTACTGTAGGATATTCTGAAAAGGAAATTTTGACAGAAGGAAAAGGAAACAGAAAGTCCTTGGTCCTTTGAGCCCATTTAGGAGTTTTTATTTTAATCCAAGCCATGGCAGTGCCGTGATGAATTCTGAGCAGTTAGTGATGAGATGTGCTTCTAACCTGTGTAGTTGGCATTCAGTATAAAATATGAGCAAGCTCTGTAGAAGTACAGTGTTCACAAGCTTTACAATAACTCTTATAGACATACAAGTAGAGCCTTTTCTTGCCCTCATCTTGTTCTTAGACACTCTCACTTCATGATGTCTTGGCTAAAGTGATAATTGTGATTATAGCCAGTAAAGCTAAAAACTCAAAAGCTCAATGATAATTAGAAACTTTAAGGGAGAAAAGTAAAATAAATCCTCACACAAAGCCAGCTAAAGCCATATTTTAGAAAATTAAAAAAAATTCCTATTAGGTTCTAAATAAATATTTTACGAATGTGTTCAATTGCAACTTCTTTGGTGAAAACTTCTTAGTTTTCTATCCACTATTGCTATATCCTCTATTTTCCCATATCAATCTTTTTGTACCAATTATTCTGTATCATCATTGGTTTGTTTATGTGTATATCATAGTTTCTATTTGGCTCAGCAAGGATTTATGTTCCACTTTCAGTGAAGTAGTTACTATGCTAAGCATCCCCACATCATATGCTAAGAAGCCTGTAATAAATATTGAGTTATTGTAAAGGAGCGACTCAAATCTTGTAAATTTGTTATCTGGCAAGACCCAATAGAATATATGAGGGCTGTCTGGAAAAAATCCAGCCATGAATGCCTCTGGTTTTTATATAACATGGCTGGATACTTTCCAGACAGTCCTCGTATATGAGAAAAGTGAACTCTTTATTATCCTCGCTTAATATATACTAAAAAAAAATACATATATAATGTAGTATTTTAGCTTTCTGTTATGTAGTGGTCAAATCTTGAGTTAATTCCAGAGCCAAGGTTTATAAAACAGTACAGTTATAAATAAATACATATTTTAATAGGAAAAATATTTCTTGACCTTCAAAAGAGCAAATTCTTTTGACAATGTACGTTATCAGTTAGATATATAGCCTGTTAATAAATGATTACCAAATAAGCCCTCTACTTTTACAAAATTGGCAAGACAGAATAATGTGTGTGCGGTGTTGATTGTATTCCACTGGAAGGTGTAATTGCAGCTCTAACTGCAGCCCTGGTGGAAGCTATGATGTTCTGTTTATAACTCTCAGTTAAGAAGGGCGTTGTTTACTTACAAAATGAAATTGAAGCACATTGAGTCTTCAGTTACAAATCTCGACATAGCTTTTTAAATGCAGGCCTAGAAAATATTTATGGGTGTAAGTAATTTGAGGACGAGACTATCTGAATGAAGGGATATGTTTTTACAGAATAAATATAGGAATTGATTACTGACCAGTCTGGCAGGGTTCTAAAGAATGATTCATCTGATGTGAAAAAAAATTAACCCTGAAGTCACAGAATATACTTCTAGTAGTACAGAATAATCATGCCATTTCCACATTTATTTAGAAATAATTTTCTTTTCTGAAGAAGTTAAGTGCTTAAAATTCTGATTTTTAAAAATCTGTTTTCAGTTGTTTTATAAAGTTATGATTTGTGTGTTAAGTACTTGAGATCCAGCTTTTGTGGAGTGGAACTTTCTTTCAGATCATTGGGTGGCAGAGTTTCTATTTTAGGCAGAATTCCGGAGATTGAAATTTTGGACTCTAGTTCAGTCTGCATGGTTTTAAATTATGGATATTAATGGTAAAAGGTGGATTATTTTATTTATTTATTATATCATAGAAGTAATTTTTAAAATTATACCCATAGTGTATACTTTTCACATAAATGAATAAATTTTACTGGTAACTGAAACTTAACCTTTAAATTCCCCAAGTTTATAAATTTTAAATAGTATTGATTGAAATAGATTTAAATTAAAAAAAATTTTTTTCACTTCTAAAAAGAGGTCTCTGAATATATTGGCCTTTAGAAATGACTCAGGAATGTTAGGATCATTCACTATTCTGTCGGGTTATATAATATAATACTCCACAAAATTTATTTTTCAGCTCTTAGTCTTTCTGCTGGTTGATATATCAGGGCTTGTCCACAGTCCCTTCTATCGGATGTTCCCCTCCAGGAGAATAACCTGCCTTTTCTATTGTAACCTTCTGAGCCCACTGATGTATACCAATAGTGGGAGAATTTTGTCTTAAGAGAAAATGACTGAGTGAGAGGAGGTCAGGATTCCACTACTGGATGCCAAGTACCAAGGACTCTTTCATGCCTCTGGGTCTTATAATGCTGTCTCGTTGTTTCTAGATTTTTTTCCCCACTATGATCTAGAGATTTAAGATCTAGAAGTGAGTTTTATGAATAATGTGAATATATGGAATAGTTAAATAATTAGATGGTCAAAATTACTGTGAGAGTTACCCTGCATCTCTTCTAATTTAAAAGTCAAGTTATACTGTTGGCTTTAAGAGACTTTAAACTTTTTACTTTAATATTTCTGAGATATTGATTAGATGCTATAAAAAGAATGAGAAAAATAGTACAGGTTTGGAAAATTGCTATGTGCAGTTTCATAGGCAAGGACCAAAAAACATAGTCCTTTTCACCCATCTATGGGCAGATGCTGAATGGCAGCAGCAGAGATTTCAAATATAGATGTAGCACATAGATACTGCAAACAGCTGTAATAGCTAAACTACGTGCCAGAAGACTTAATCACTCCGGATTTTTTTTCAATCCATGCTAGCATTCAAAAATAGACTTCTCTTTCCTACAATTGCTATAGAATTCTTTGAAACAGGCAAGTGCATTGATGATATAGGAACTTTGCTATGTGCTGATTAGGCTGTATTTTCAAGGATCCTTGACGATGGGTTGATTAGCGAAATTCTCATTACTTATGATTTTGTGTGCATAACTCATGACTGATGTGACTTCTTGTTTCTGCTACCAAGTTGGCTAAATCAGCTGTTTTGTTGGGTGTAGACTTACCAGTACCAAATATCTGGATGAATACAACAACAACAAAAAACTGAATCAACTGCACATTTTATATTTGTATACAGATGCTCCTCCACTTAGGGTGGAATTACATCCAGATAAAGCTATCT
Source organism: Craseonycteris thonglongyai (assembly GCA_004027555.1). Classification (NCBI taxonomy): domain Eukaryota; kingdom Metazoa; phylum Chordata; class Mammalia; order Chiroptera; family Craseonycteridae; genus Craseonycteris; species Craseonycteris thonglongyai. The sequence continues at coordinate 47,380 of PVKE010006439.1, read as the reverse complement.
TAAATTAAAAACATAAGTTGAAAATGCGTGTAATACACCTAACCTACCAAACATCATATTGACCTGGCCTAGGTGCTTAGAACGCAATATATAAACATAGCTGACAACAGAGTCCGTTGTAGAGTTTCAGTTGTTTACTCTCGTGATTGTGTGGCCAACTGGGAGGCCTGGCTCACTGTTCCTGCTGGAAGTACAAGAGAGTATTGTATTGAATAATGCTAGTCCTAGAAAAGATCAACATTCAAAATTTGAAATATGGTTTCTACTGAATGTGTATCGTTTTCACACCTTTGTAAGTTGGGTAATTGTATAACAAGTCAAACCACCGTAACTTGGGAACCATATGTAACTGTCATTAGGTAGGAAGGACAGCTAAGACTTATGAAATATTTTTTTTCACTGATGGAGTTCTTACATAATAATTTGAGGATTAAAAAAAAAATCCTGAGTATGTGCCTCTGAGTTGAAAGAATTGCTGTTCTGTTTGGAAAGACAGAAATAGCAAAGATTTTCTCAGCAGAGATAGGGAAATTGTAATCTTATGACTTAAAAAATTCTTCAATAAAATAATCAACAAAGTCACCACTGAAGTTTTGAATTTCAGATATTGTTAGCTCTCTTGGAGTCTTCTCTATAACTTCGTTGTAATAGGATAGCTTTCCTAATAGTTCAACTGATATCCATGGGGCCTAAGTATCTGAGAGATGACCTGTGGGTTGGTCCTGTGTAACATATGTTACCCTGTGTGAACCTCACCAAGTAGTATCACTAGTGAATTGAAGATGATGATAATATTATGTAACCTCAGAAGGATGAAAAGAGATGGGTGTTGAAGAACTTTGTGAACTCTAAAGTGATATTCAAATGCTAGCTTACATAGAACCTTAGAGCATGTGACTCACCGTCATTTCTCATTTCTCAGTTTGCTGGCATTTCAAGTAGGTGAGAACTCTGGCTAGATATTGCTGACATCTTTTTTCTTTACTGTTGCAAATAGTTTTGTCTTATTCTACTCATTCCATGACTATTGCTTCTCTTTCCACATTATTCTTTCCTATTTTCCATTCTATCTCTATACCCCAGGCATTGCATGATCATTACCATCTTCGTCATCTCAACAACATCAAGACTTTAGGAAAACCTTATGGAGTTCTTACTCATCAAGAAATTAAGGACTCAGGGTTTTAGGATGGCTCAGAGGGTTAAGTGCTTGTCTTGCAGCCCTGGGGTCCGAGGATTAAATTCTGGCCCCAGCTTGTGTGGACCTATAGGCTGAACTGGGGTGTGTCCCTAGTTTGGTTCTTATTGGGCCGAGACCCCAGCCTAGCTTCTGCCCTGTGCAGCCCCACCCCCACCTGTGGAATGAAACTATGTAGAAAACTAGTGACGTGCAACTATGGAGACTGTTCTGGGCCCTCCCTCTTTTCTCTGTCTCTGTGTCAAAAACAATAAAAATAAATCTTAAAAAAAAATTAAGGACTCATCTTAGAGAGGATACAAAGATAAAGGGTCAAAAAGTAGTAAGAATAGATTCTGAATGTTCTAAACCCAACATTTGGAGGCCTATCTTCATACGTCCTACAGATACAAATTGAATTTTATGAAGTAATTGTTATTTAAACAACACAGCGTTACTGTGAAGTATTGCCTTAGATCCACAAATGACTTAATAATTTAAAAGGACAGACCTAAAGGGAATAGTGTCGAAAAAGTGTAAATGATTAAATATACTCGAATTTTAAAAACAGCATCATTTCCCCCATAATTTAGTATGTGTGTTTTTAAAAATAACTACACTATACAATTTCATGCAATAAAGATAGTGTTGGTAGGGAACTCAAACTATTGAGTCTTATAAGACATAGACTTAATAAAAATATACAGTCCTATTACATCTTATGTATTCTAAGCATCTTTAATTACAAATATATACAGTAATCTTACAGTAAATAAGATATTGATTGATATTGAAAAAATATGTGAAATGTGGCCTTTGAAGTGTCTTGAAGAAATGGAAGAAAGGACACCATTGTTATTAAGGCAAACGTTGCGTCACTGGAGTTCACACAGGTGGCTGTCACTTGAGACTGGATGCTATGGCAGCATTGTCCCCTGTACCATGCCCTGTGCTGCGTTCTCCCTTGGGGCAATGACTGTGGTGCCTCAGCCTGTTGCTTCAGTTACCCTTCCACTCTTGTCTTCAATGGTGCGCACTGTGGACGCCTTCAGGCCTGTTCCTTTGGGGTTGTCACAGGCACTCTCATTTCTTTCAGATTGTATTATTTGTCTCCTCAATAGCTAAGGGTTTTAGATATGTATTATGTTTGGATTGGTTTATTTAACACTTTTCACAGGAAAAGGACAGACACAGGAGTATAGCGTAATAAACCCTTACAGAGCAAGGCATATGGATAAATGCATTGAGGAGAAAGATGAGGTACATGAATGCTTTCTGTATTCCTCAGAAGGTCACTGTGTTCAACTGGGTAGCGTTTTTCTCTTTAACCAGTGCTGCATGGAGCACAAAGCACAGCCACCTTATGCAAAATCAGTGTAAATTAACATGGTTTTTTGTTTTGCTGGTTTTATTCCCTCGTTTATCCTCGATATAATGACAAGTCTGACCATTACAAATAAACATTAAAATAGAAAGCAAAAGCAGTACCATTTTCTAAAGCATAAGATTCCCCAAGCTATCTCCTTGAAAACTTCATATTTCTACTGCATTTTCACATGGGATGCTGCCATACAGAAACAAGTTTGATACTGACCTTACTTATTTCTGGTTTAAGTGATTTGATCTTCAATCTGGGATGCCCAAATGTTATTTTTCTTTATCTTTAAAAGAAAATACAGCTTTAAATACATATTCAAATACATCTTTATTGTTCTTTACCTGTAAATAGCATTACAGATTTTACAGATGTACAAATCATAATATTTTACCACTTATTTATTTGTTTATTTTTCATAGGACAGGGTGTACTTTTTGGATCTGTAAGTTTAAATCTCCTTTTTTTTCAGGAAAGTTAGCTGAATTTTATTTTTGTATACTTGTTCTGTTACCATTCAACATTTTTCCGGGGGGGGGGGGGATTCCAACGATTCAAGTATAGTATGTCTTTTGCTTTTTCTCCACATGTATCATTTTTTATTATCCTTTTCATTATATTCTTAATCTTTGCCTTCCATATCTTTCACTGTGTGTTCACAACCAATATCTTCCCTGCTGCTCTGAAGTGGACTTTATTTCTGTGATAAGTTTACTTTTTCTTTTACCTCTTTCCTAAATTGTGTCAACTTATATATTTTTCTTTTTAGTTGTCTTGTTACTGATATTCAATCAAAAAATATATAAGAAGCCCTTATTGTGTGCCAGGAACTATTTTAGGGACTAGTAGTGGGAGAATGAAAAAGAAGACAAAATTTCTCCTCTCAGAGCTTGCATTACAGTTGGATATTGTTTTTCTGCTGTGATTCTGTTGATATAAGTGATTAATTAATCGAGTTTCTGCAAAATTCAATACAATGTTTTTATCTGATCCATGAAAAGTTATCCTTTGAGTGTAATTTTTCTGTCAGTTTTTCCTCTTTTTAAAATTTTGCGGTAGTACAATCATATAGAGATGTCTATCTGGGTTTCTTTTTTTTTAAGGTAAATCATTCAAGCAGTTTTTATTCATTAATATTCATAAATACAGAAGCTTTATTAGAGATTTCAATTTTCCTCTTTAGTTTTAATGTGGAGTATTAGAAGTTAGAAGTATTAGAAGTATTGTGAAGTATTAGTATTAGCCTTTTGCATGTCAAGGTACAGGAAGCAGAGATCACCCCTGCACTGCTACCTACATTTACCTGCTAAAAGTAAAAATTAGTTAAGTGGATTGTGTACATTCAAAAGGAAGAGAGAAAATAACGGGTGTCCTAAAATTCATGCAAGAAGTAATTTTGATAGAAAACACAGATTTATAATTAAAAATTGTAAATTTTTTATTGATTCATAAAGTATACAGTATAGGGTTATATATGGAATAGCATATCGGGTAAATGGCCTCCATGGCTTTGTAAGCATGAAGATGCAAATCTTTCGTGAGAATACGCTGTAGAGAGCTTCTCGAGATGTCCACTTCTTGACCACGGTGCTGAATTGATGTCCCTGGACTCTCAGCAACACTCTCACGAACTGCTTCGATGTTTTGTGTTGAATGACTTGTTGAAGGATGGCCAGAGTGTTTAAGATCACTAATTGATCCAGTCTCCCTAAAATTTTAAATTAATCTCTTCACAGTTGATAAAGTTAAATCACTATTCCAACCAGATTTTTTACAAAAATTGCGAACTATAGCTGCCAAACCTTCATTATTTTAAAAATATTGCTCAACGATGAAAATGCGTTGTTCTTTCATGTAGCACTCCATTTTTTAATAGCCCTGAACTGTCAGCTTTCATGCTGTGTTTTTTTTTTCATTGGCAACACAATACCACACAAATGATGCAAAATTCAAACCTTGCGTGAATTTTGGGACACCCGTTATATCTGGGTTCTTTTATTGCATATCTTTGAAGAACACTTATTTCTTCTAGAACAATTATTTACATTATTTTGGGGCCAGGGGACATGAGAGAGAGATCAGATTTATGTATTCAGGGGTCATCAAACTATAGCTCATAGCTCTAATATGCCCCAAACCCTGGTTTGGTACAGTCTCTGAATAAGAACAGGTTTTCTGGTTTTTATGGGTTGTAAAGAAGGAGAAGAAGGAGGAGAAGGAGAAGGAAAGAGGTACAGAAATTGTGTGTACTTTAAGCTACAAAGCTTAAAGTAGTCATTATTTGGTTTCTTACAGAAAAAGTTTGCCAATCCCTGTTTCATTCTGATAGTAATTCTTATAATGAACCAAAGTAATGTGTGAGTGAGTTTGTCAGCCTCTATTTATTCCAGGAAATGAAGGTTAGCAACTCGAAGGCACTCTCACTGATCTCCTCTAGCTTGCCTCAGAAATAGTCCTTCCTTCAGGAATGGGTGTGTGTGTGTGTGTGTGTGTGTGTGTGTGTGTGTGTGTTGTGCATGTGTGCATGTGACATCTGTTATTTAGTTCTCAATCCACTGCTTCTAGAATAGGCTGACCAGACATACTGTTTCAAATAGGACAGAAAACAATGGCACTGTCCCATTTCAAATGGTACCCACAGCCAGCCTACTCTCACTGGCTAAATTCAAGGTGTCAGGAGGCTGACTGTATGCCCCATTTGAAATGGGACAATTTTCTGTCCCATTTAAAAAGGTATGTAAGGTCAGTGTATTCTACAAACAATGCCAAAGTTGGTCAAGGAAATACTTTGCTACCAGCACAAATGTTATTTTCATTTATGCAAGTGAAGGGTTGTTGATTTTGCTCCCCGGCATACGAGGGCTGTCCAGAAAGTATCTAGCCATATAATATGAAAAATAGAAGCAATTATGGCTGGATTTTTTTTTCCTGGACAGCCCTCATATTTCACTTGCTTGGGACAATAGTGCTCTGATGCTTATTTCCTGAGAACTGTAGCCAGGAGTGTACCACATGGATTATTCCTATACTTTTTGATAGAAGTTCTCCACTACATGATAACATTTTCTACGTTTTTCAGATTTTACCCATATATTGTGATTTGACTTACAGATGTCATTTTGTTCCATCAAAGGTGGGCACTGAGTTTCTATTTCATATTTTCTTGGTTGTATTTATATGATTGCTCAAAGGAAAGAGAAAAACATCAGCATTAGTCCTATGTTTAAAAAATGAATTGCCTATTTTTATAAACACACTATATTTCTGATTTTGCAACCTGTCACCAGAAGACTTTTAGAAATAAAAATAGTGATATGAAATAGTAAAGATGATAGAAATGCAAGTGTAAGTTGTTACTACTGTGAATGAACCGTACATTCTTATGAGACCGTCTCTTGTTGTCTAATAAGCACGCGGTGCTGTTGTGATAGCTCACCATGGCAACCCCACCAGAGGCCAGCATGGTGGTTAATTAAACTCCATGTCATAACTGAAGCAACCAGTGGATAATGTAAGAAATATGGGAATGACTGGACTATTCTAAAGATGAGAGAGACTTGGTCAATAAGTTAGCAAACCATTGGGGTTTATTCTGCATAAGGCTCTGTGCTCGATGCCTATTTATTCTTGCACTTAGTATCAAGCAGATCATGGCATTTTACTTTACAAAGGCAAGTAGAAATGATTTCCAAGTAGGGATGTAATTTATGTAAAATAAATCAGTTAAAGTGAAAAGTAAAAAAAAAAAAACATATATACCAGGAAAACTGGCTATTTTAAGTAATTTGGACCATAAGAGTAAATAAGATAGTGAAATAATCATTAACTTTTATTCTCAGGCTCTTGACATGTAGAGAAAAATATTCGAATTACTAGATGAGTTCATTTGAAAGTGTAAATGAAAAAAAGAATGAGACTAAGTTTATATTGGAAGCTTGTTTTAGTTGTTTTTCACACATATTAACCTACACAGTACAGTTAAAATCCTTTAAATTTCAGGTTGTGGATCTTACTTGATATCATCTGACTAAACTTAATTTACAACAGTTTGTAGTTGCAACATGTTTCCAATATAATTAAAAAGTAAATTCTATGTGTTCTCTTCCACCCCCATTTTCACCAGGCATGAATTCTTTAAAAATGTGCAGAGTAACATTTACTTTCTTTTCTGCCACAGGAAGGACTATAATTTAAAAGGGTGAAAGGCATTGAACTGATGGGTCATAATGTACTAATTTATAATAGTGTATTAGCATTCTGATTAAAATAAAATACCTCATGAAACTGGAGAAAGATTTCATTCTCACTCTTCCCATTATATGTGTGGTGAGTTCTGAGATTCGAGCGATGGTGTAGCCGAGAGAGGCTGTAGTCAGTGAATGCTGCTTAGGAAGCTATTCAATGGGAGTTTTTAAACAGCTGTTCCCTGGCTTCATTAAGGCTCATTATGAGTTGTCATATAATGGAGAACTTATATTTTTTGATGATCTCTGCATACCAGTAAAGATAAAAGTATGTCTTAAGGCAGAACTGAAAAGAACAGAAGTTGGTACATATTAAAAATAGATTACTAAAATGCCCTAGTTGGCTGGCACAGACCTTAAAAGCTCAGTGCAATCATTTAGATTTAAAGGGAAAGATAAGAAGTGACTAAACTCACTGAGTTTTTAATACATCAACTGTTATATTTTAGGGGGATAAAAACCCCTTTATTCTGCCATATGAAAGATACCTGGGGGCTCCAGAGATTGATCTGTACCTCTCGTGAGGGGAATTCAGAGAGCTGGCGTTGTCATACCTGGGAAAAGCATCCCGATGGCTTCGCGAATTGTTAAGTTGGCTTTAAGTGCATCTTCTCACTATGCATCATACCCAGTCACCTTTCCGACACCATGCAACGGCGAAGGTTATCTCAGTTCCTGGTCAACTCATGCGGTCATCGACACAGTTCTGCAGGAACACAGGCCTCCGGAAGGAACGCACGTGCGCAGAGTGCCCTGGCAGGCTGTGTGTGAGAGCAGGGGTGAAGGGGATCAATGTTCTGGAGCTGCTTTACAGAGAATGCTTGCTCGTTCTTAGATTGTCCAGAATATAGCAAAGACTCTTTTAAAGGAGTGCCTTTATTTATACTTGAGGAAAGGTAAGAAAACACCAAATATCTGTACTGAATATTTAAGATTGCTAGTAACTTGAGTGGTGGTGTGGGGATGATGGAGATGACCGAAGTTGATGTTAGCCTCCAAACCACTGTCTAGACCTGTCAATCTCCCACCGAATGGGGCACTTTCTCACAACACTCACAGTCACCTGGAGCAATATCTGAAAATTCCCATGGCTTAGTGGCACCCATGGCCCATGCCCCCATCCAGAAGTCTATATGCCTTAGGAAAATTGAGAGAATGCCAAGCAGATGGTGTTCTCCTTGACTAAGTGTTTCCTTTTATGATGAGGAGATGGCATCGTTAGGTACACGGCACATTTGCCTATAGCCAACCAATTAGCAGATTGCCATGAAGTTCAAGACAACTTGTAGCTTCTTGGAGAAACCATCCTCACATCACAGAGAGTGAATCTGGGTGTGGGAAGAGTGCGTTGGAATCTCGTGGAGCTGTGAATGCTGCAGAAAGAGGAGGACGAGGAGACTACATAACAGTGCCTGCAGGAGCAGAGGGAGAGAAAACCACGCCTGAGTGCATAGCGATGCAAGGGAAGCGCGATGTTTCTTTTACTCAAGATCATGGTACAAGGGAAAGAACAGGACTTAGGTGGGGAAGAGGCTGTCTCCCTGCAAAAGAGCAAGGTGAATAAAGGGACAGTGGGTCAGGGGAAGAGAACATTTTGCCTGTTCTTGAAATGATGTCACAGTATAACCATTTTGTTTCTAAGAATTTTTCCAAGGTATGTAATTAGCTTTGTCAGTCAGTTGTTTTAAACCAGATTATTAAATGGGTTCTTAGTTGATACACTTTAAACCGACATCTTGATGTTGCCAGGAGGTATGCAACAGTTTGGAGACAGGAGAATTAATTGAGCACTTATTAGCCTTGGTTGCCTATGTACTGAAGAAATATCCAGGTAGGATATGAGCTTCCTGCTGGAAAATTCTAATTGCTATTGCGACTGCTCACTGATGAATTTGAAATGGCAAAGGGCAATATCGTTATTTAGGGTGCCCTTTCTAATCCCAGTGTAGCAAATCACGTTCTCCCTCACAACAGGTTTGCTCTTCTTTCTAAGCTCTCACCATCACAGAAATGTGGAAAGTGTCTACAGTTTCAAAAGAGCTTCTTGTATCTATTACTTCACAACCCTGTGAGGAACGTAGGGCCAGAATTATGATCCCCATTTTACAGAGGAGGACACAGGTCAGGAGGACACAGGTCAGGAGGCGACAGGAACAAGGCAGGCCACACAGCTAGTTAGTGGCTGACGTGGGACTTGAACAAAGGTCAAACCTAATCGTGAAAGCATGTCCTTTCCTTGAGAACATACTGCCACACACCCAATTATAGCAGAGGAATGTCCTAAGCAAGAGATGAACCGTTTTTGGTCAATCTGTATTCTGAAATTCCTGGGCAAAGTTTCAAATCAAGCCTAGGCTGATGGGGATTAATTATTCTTAATTGAGCAGACATATTTTAGAAGGTTCTGAAGCTGTGTGTGTGTGGATATATTCTTTTCTTAATTACTTCTATTTTTAAAGAAATGGCCTGTTAAATATATAGTGCTTTTATTGGTAAACTACGGTCTGTATGACTAGCTCGTATGTGGAAAGATTACAGGTAAATTAATTTTGCTGTACAGATGCTGTTTCTGTCTTATAATGGTCACACCACCTTAGTTTTATGCTGCATTTTTCAACGTTCCTAAGGGTTTTACGAACTGTGCATGGCTATGTGAACTACCTATTCTCCCCATGAAGATGGCAAGTGTGCTCTGATGACAATGCCATGCCATCAGTTTTCAGGATGGAATTTTTATATTCCTGCACAGCTACTAAAATAAGAATGGAATAAAACAGAAAGGACTTTGTTAAAGTAAAATGGGACTCAGATGCCAAGAGGTCATGGTCTTCCATTATATATTTTTGCAAGCTTATTTCCATAGGTTGACATACAGGGATTTTGCTGCTTTAAATAACTGGTTTTGAAATAACTTGTCTTCCTTAGTATCATGCCGTGTTTTCTCTGACGAAAGTGAACAATTATTGTGCCATGCTTCTCCATGCAACCTGAATTTCTCCACAAGACGGGTTCTTTCTTTATTTCCCATGTAATTCAAACTTTCATGTTGGTAATCCTCAAGGCCAGAGGAGTTGGGACTCAGATAAATATCATTTAAATATAATCAATCATGGGTCACTCACTGGAATAGGTTTTATTTCCTGTGTATTATTTGACTCGTTCTCACAGGTGCAACTTATTCTCTGCATTTTTTTCTTTAAAATTAGTGTATTCTCAGTATTACATGGTATGTTAATTTGAAATATGCATTCCACAGGGTATGGCAGAAATACAGAATTTAAGGTGAATGAATTTTGAGTATTAGCTTCGTAAGTCAGACTAGCCTTTGCCAAGATGTGTTCAGTAGAACATTAATCCTGTAGTGTGAAGAGGGTGCGTGTGGGTGGGTGGGAGGGAGAAGAGTTGAGAAATATTATATGTTCTTCTTTGGATTTTTAATACACATTAGTGTGTGAATGGCCTTGAGACTGTCCACAGTGTGGATTTCGTTTGACTTTGTTTTAGCTAATGTTTCTCATCTCTACTTCAGTCAATCACAGGCATTTTATTAAATGCCTGTTATAGGCCAAACATTCTTCAAGAAAAAAACATGTAAAAATGTTTGTCCCTATGACCCTCATTCCAGTGGAGGACAGAGACAGTGAATGAGTAATTAAGCATAGTACATAGTCAAATGGTGCAAAATATTACAAAAATATAAAAAGAGAGGGCCGGGGTGAAGGGGGTGGGTGGGTGCTAGAGATGGAAAAATTGTATATGTATTTGACCAGAGTCTGTACTAACCATTAAGGCCTGTGGCTCTAGTGTTTTCTATAGAAAACACTTCGGGATCTGCTGAGTTGGACCCTTAATCAGTAACCTTGGGCAACTCACATTCTAGATTCATATTTTTTATTTGTTTACAGAAGGTGGTTTCTTTTGAAAGAACCCTACATCCCAAGTATAGTTTTCTAAATTTGACTAGCAATACCTATGATATGTGAGTTAGTGCTTATATCGTGCTTAGAAAATTTAAAACTAGCTTTGCCCTTTGAAGGAATTAAATAGACAACTCAAAATCAGATTAATAACTGAGTAGCAGAGATGATCTTAAATCTCCTTAGCAGGCTTGGTTGACCCAGATAATTTACTGCATAAATAGATGTTGACAAATACTTTCCCGATTTATTAAAATAAAACTGCATAACTTTCACAAGCAGTTCCTAGACGATAAAGCCAATTATAAATGTAATTTGGAATAAGATTTATAGAAACATAAGAATATAGGCTTATACCTATTAATTAAGCTAAACAGTTCATCAAAACACATTTGCGATATTTTCTCAATGTTAGTGTGTTTAAGAAATCTCTGTTGAGCACCAATTTGTCAGGCATTTCACTAGTCACCAAAAGGGCAAAATTAATCAGCCAATGTCCCTGAACACAAGGGTAATTAACAATACAATGTGGTAAGGTCAATATATGTTTAGAGACACATACAAGGCAGAGTAAAGAGATTGGAGGGAGAAGAGCAACATAACAGCCTTACAGACAATTCAGTGTCCACTGGGGGACTGATCTGCAGAGGGACAAGTCTGGGCACGAGAAAGCTTAGGAGACTCCTGCAGCAGTTCAGGGAACAAGGAAAGAGGTTGGTTGGCAAATATTTACACTGGCGTACTTCCTTCACAGAGAAATTAGAAGCCACCAGATAGTCACTCCTTCCATTTCTACCATCAGATCTGCAAAACTATCTGCGTATTGACGGAGTTTTTCTTGTTTCTCTCTTTTTACCCTGACATTCCTTTATATAAGGCTAACGTGCCTTCCTGCATTCTAGCGTCCATACCCACCATCTTGTCAAGGGCCTCGTGTAGTTGAGTATTCTGATCCTTTACTTGTCTTCCTTTTTCAGGTTGCTTCCCATGAAAATTTACGTACACTCTATTATCGCCTATCTTAAAAAACAAACAAACAAAAGAAAAAGAAATGATCCTGCCACTTCACTAACGAGTGAGCGTCCACTGGTGCCACAAAACTCTTATAGTTGTCACTCTAAAAAACTTGATTACACTTGCCATTCACTCACTCCTCAACTGGCAGCAATCGCCTCCGTTCATATGGCTTTCACCATGGTTACTGAAGAAGACCTTACGTCCCCGAATTTAATGGGCACTTTCATCTTTACTTTGTTTTGATGGTTTCATAGCACCTGTCACTGTTGAACATTTATTGTTATTTGAAAAATCCTCTTTCCACAAGACCACATTTTTTAGTTATCACTATTTTCAGACATTCTATTGCCTTTTCTTCCTCTCGGGTATTGATTTGGTCTAGGCCCTCACCTGTTCTCATTCTCTGCACTTTTCACATGTAGTGCTTATGTACTTCCATGGCTAGCTAGCTGTTTTTACTTATATGCCAAAGACTTCGAAGGCTTTGCTTCTAGTCTATTCTCTCTCACTTTTGTTTTGAGCATCTTCAAATCCAGTTTATTGAAAATCAACGTCATTTTTCTCTTAATACTGACTCTTTAACCAATGCATTCTAACTTCCTTCTTGCTCGAACAAAACTAGAAAGTTTGGCAAATCTTTGATTTTTCTTTCTTCTTCTGTGACTGTATCCAATAAATCCAGATATACTTAAACTTATTTATTGAGTGTCTACTATGTGCTCAGTGCTTGGGGTATGGAATTAAATAAAACACCCAGACCCCTGACTTCATAGAGCTTACAGATGAGTTGGAAAAGTATGACACTAAGTCATAGATAAAATATTGTGATAGATTATTTTGAAAGATAGGCTGTAAACAAAAGTACTGAGGGTCTAGTATTAAACATGGTGCTCAGGAAAGTGATATTTAAACTGAGACATCAAGGATGGTAATAAATTGATTTTGTGGAAATTGGGGAAAGAGTGTTTGAGGCAGAGAGAAAAACATCTGTAAAGGCAGTGAGGTGGGAAAGAGTTTGCCAGAAGGCCAACATTGAAACAGAAATGTGTTTGCACTGTCTCTGCTTAAACCTCCAAATGTTGCATGGGGCTAATAAAGCTGTTCAGGATTGTGCCCCGACTCTTGCCCTGGCACTTGGGTCATTTTATTTGTGTGGCATGGGATTTCCTTTGACTCCCCCAATATGTGAAATTCCCCTTAACTTTGAACATGAGCTCTCCCCTTTGCTGATGAGAATGGTCTCAGAGCGCTGGCTCTTTTATTTGACTCTTTCTTCACGCCCTCTCAAGGGGCCCTGCTTGACTGGCAGTCCCGTGCCCCCTGCTGGGAAGGGATAGTTCCACATAAGCACTGTGCTCCTCTTGCATAACTAGCTTCGTTCTTGGTTAGTGTCAGTTTTTCATGCTGAGGATAGAGTTCCTGTTACGTGAATAAGTGAAATGAATGAATGATTGAGTATTGAAAGAGAGGTCGAACGCAAGGTCCTAATCAGCTTTCTGTCACCCTGTGACCACCCACAGGTGCTACCCATGTTGTTGGACAGGTTTACATGGGAAAGATGCGGAAATCAGTTCGAGAATTTTTGATTTTAAGTTTAGGAATCACACTCTTTATCTGTAATAGTCTCATTAAAAAACAAACTAACAAACAAAAAAACTTTTGACTCCCCATCTTTCCACAACCTCGTCTCATTTCTACTGCTCTTCTTGTAGAAACACTCCTCAAAATCACTGTCTATAGTTTGCTCCACTTGTGTTTGTTCCATTCACACATTTCAATGAGATGTTTGTCTCTGCCATTCCACAGGACTGGCTCTGATCAGTGTCTCAAATAGCCTGTTTGTCCCAGATCCAATGACCATGCATCTTACTTAGGGACATTGGCACTGTTCATCCTTTCTTCTTTCTAGAAACATTTTCTTTTTTGGTCTCTTAATTCTCCTCATACCTCACTGCTCTTCACTCCTTTGCTAGGTTTACCTCCACTTTCTTTTTTGTTTGTTTTTTTAAAGATTTATTTTTATTGTTTTTGACACAGAGAGAGAGAGAGAGATACAGAGACAGAGAGAAGGGGGAGGGCCCTGAACAGTCTCCATAGTTGTACATCATTGGTTTTTTCACATAGTTTTGTTCCACAGGTGGGCAGGGCTGCACAGGGCAGGAACTGGGCCGGGGTCTTGCCCCAGTGAGAACTGAACTGGGGGCACTCCCCAGTTCAGCATATGGGTCCACACGGGCCAGGGCCAGGATTCGATCCTTGGCCCCCAGGGCTGCAAAGTGAGCGCTTAACCCACTGAGCCATCCCGGCTTCGCTACCTCCACTTTCTAAATATCAAATATTTAGGGCTCAGTCCTCAATTCTTTACCATCTACAAGTTCTTATCTAATCTCAGGGCTTTACAAAACATCTACTTCCTGGTGAGTTGCAGTTTGATATGTGTATTCCTGATCTCAATCCTCAACCCCAGACCCACTTATTCAATTTTTAACTTGACATTTACACTGAGATACTCATTAGACATCTTAAATGTAACACTTCGAAACTGGACTTTTCAATTTCCTCTGAAATCTGCTCCCCTACCAGCATTTCTCATCTGAGCGAATGCCACTTATTCTGCCAGTTGCTTAATCTAGACATCTCGAAGTCAGTTTTTACTGCCTCTTGCTCTCCCATCCCATAAGCCATCTGTTCTGATCCTAAACACTCTGATTTTAAGTATGCCCAGAGCTCAAACACTCCCCACCACCTCCACTCAATGAAGTAGACTAACCAACCCCCTGATTCTGTCCAAGTCTCACAAAGCCTGTTTCTGCACAGCGGCCAGAGTTGTATTTCTGAATGAGTTTGCCAGTGCCCAATAGCTCTATTTTCAAATCCTCAACCTCTTCGCATCTCTCGCTGTCCTTACCACAGCCTTCCCACCCTGATATAGCCTCTCTCTCTCTGCCTTCTGACTTCATCTCTGTTTGTTTTCCTTTTTGGCAAAATACCTTCCAGACACATTGATTTTGCTTTTCCTAAGTTCTCCAAGTTGCTTTTCCTAAGAGTTCTGGAGAACTCTTCGTGTGGCCCGCTCTTGCCAGGGAAACTCTTTCTCCAGATGTTTCAACATGGTTCACTCTTTCCTTTAAAGATTTATTTTTATTGTTTTTAACAGAGAGAGAGAGAGAGAGACAGAGAGAGAGAGAGAGAGACAGAGACAGAGAGAAGGAGGTGGGCCCAGAACAGTCTCCATAGTCGCACATCATTGTTTTTTCCACATGGTTTCATTCCACAGGTGGGTGCGGGGCTGCTCAGGGCAGGAAATGGGCCGGGGTCTCATCCTGGTGAGAACTGAACTGGGGGAGCTCCCAGTTCAGCATATGGGTCCACACGGGCCGAGGCCGGGATTTAATTACTGGTCCCCGGGGCTGCAAAGTGAGCACTTAACCCACTGAGCCATCCTGGCTTCCCCACTTTTTCCTTTAAATCTCTGTTCAAACGTTGTTTTATTTGAGTTTCCATTATCACCTCATCAAAAATGGAATCTTCCATCACTCTCTGTCCTACACAACTTGACTTTATAGCACTTACCTTCATTCAGCACATTACATACTTCTTCCTTTATTTTAGACAGTAGACGCATCATAGGCAAAATTCTAACTAGGATTTAGACTTATGGTGCAAATTCAGACTTATTCTGTTTTGTCTACTTGGCTCAGACAAGGGAAAAGATGGAAATCTTTTTCATAATACATGTCTTGTTCTTCATATGGGTTGTTGACTCATAGGACAACTGATTATATGATAGAATTATGAGGTTCCTGTATCTGCTGAAAACTTGCACTGTTTTTTTCCCCTGTGTCTGTTGCCATGATTTTTTCCTATGATACCTTGATTATTCAGACTTATATAGCCTGATGGGCTCATTGCTCTTATTCTTTCAGCTCAGTGTCCTTAAAATTTACTTTGCGTAGAATAGAGCAGTAACTTAGTTTTCAAAGCCCATCTGAATCTTATAGAAAAATTCTAAAAGGGTTTACCTCACTGTTTTTTAACTTCCTAACACTTTCAAAACAACATCACATAGCAAAAATAATTTGTAACGAGTGACACGGTCATTTCCCAGCACCTTCCCGCACTGAGAGCCAGCTGGCGTTCTCAGCGAATGGCTGGATGGTGGCTCCTTTCCCAGGGAGAAGGAAATGAATATCTAAGCGACGTTTTTTTGTTTTGTTTTTATGTGCGATTAAATTTCTTCAAGGCAGACACTGTTTTGTTCAAGGTTGGGTTCCTCGGGCCTAGGATTGTGCATTCAATTTTGTGGAAATATTAAAAATAAATATGTTGAATTAAATGAGTGAATAAATAAATAAAAATAAGCAAAAGGAGTTGACATAAATAGGGAAGTGAGACCATTTTTTGGAAGGAGCCTTAGATAGGGTGTGTAAGATTTGGGTTTTAAACTTTGGGCAGGATAAGCTGGCCTCACAGGATGCAGTGAAGTAATGTGAAACATGTAGCACATACTGGATGTTAGATGAAAGTTGTGTCTTATCAACCCCCTCCCTATATACCTTTCTTTTACTTCTTTGGGTCATTAATTGATTTGGCTCTCTCTAGATAAATAATTTCGGACAAATTAGACTTTTTGTGGCCCAGTTTCTTCCTGTGTGAAGAGGGGATCATAATACCTGAATGTTTCTTTGAGGATCAAGTGAGACTGTGCTCGGTAAAGACTTCTGAAGCCTAATATATGTCCTGGAACTTATAAAATACAGCATCATTATTATTATTTGGTAAAATTCAGGCAAGGAGATAAACATTTGTAAAGGCAGTGTGATAATTTGCATTATCACACAAATAGTATAGTATAGCATAAGCATAGCATAGGTTGATCACTCTTTAATATGCTGTAGGTTCCCTGAGGAAACCAACTTATTTGGGCTTATTTCCAACCTTTTTCCATCGTTCTGAACCTCTCTTTCCTCATTGCCTTTATCCATTCCCCCAATAATCCAGGTCAAAGAAGGAGCAGGAGCAGCTCTGATCTGGGTCAAGGTAAAAAAAGAGCCCTCAAGAACATTCATTATGTAACAATATTAAGGAGTGGAATATTTATTGGAAAGAATAGTGGGATTAAAAATGAAACTGCATGGGAATAATTATTTTCTTGGACATTTTGTTTTATAGTTGCTAGATCTCAGCACTACCGACATTTTGGGCCAGACACTTCTCTGTTGGGGTTAGAAGTTGTCTTTTGTGTTGTAGCATGTTGAATGCTGCTCCTGGCCTCTACTGTTGGATGCCTGTAGACCCCGCCCAGTGTGATCATCTAAAATGTCTTCAGATGTTGCTGGATAACCTCTGGGTGGGATTGGGGTGGCGGTGGCAATCAATAGCTCCAAGTTGAGAACATGGACTATCTGTAAGAAGAGCATAATGGACTCAAGGGAGTTTCCAAGTTCAAGAATTTCCTCCCAGCTTTAAAAGAGCAAGGCGGTTTATGCAAGACCCCAGGGCAAGATAAGTAAGCAGAGGGCTATCTGATGTTGAGTAATTTTTCCTCACTTCCTTCTGCTTAAGGGTAATACATTCCATGTATTCTTAGACTAGAGTGACTTTGGTTTCATTTACCTGAAACTCCTACAGTTTACAATTGGAATTCTGATATAAATATTAATAACACTGTCTTTTATTCTCAAAACTGTCCCTGTTTGGACAAGAAGTTATACGATCACCTCAGCCTATGTAGTGGCTACTATTGTAAGTGCTAGGAATTCAATTGTAAAAAGATGTAAAGTCCATCTTTTCCCATTTGGAGTTTGTATTACAAGTGGAAAGGAAGAAATAAAAGATGTATTGTGTAATGTTAGCTAGTTACAGGTGCCACAAAACATGCAAACCGAGTAGCTAGAGAATGACAGGAGTGGGTTTGAATAATCCTGTAAAGAACGTAGTTGGGAAGACTTCTTCTAACATTGCCATTTGAGTGGAGACCTGATGCTGTATGCATGTAGAACAGACTTCTCATGGCTCTTGCCAATCTAGAATTAAGTTTAGGGAGCAAAACTTTCAGTTTGGTTTTATTTTCATATCATACATATGCATCTCCTAGGCAAATCCAGGTTTTGTGTGGTTTTAAGTTTATACAATGGGGGTGGGTGCTATTAATTATAATATAAGTTTATGAATCACAATTAGATGAGAGGCCCTATAGCTTACTCTTTATTAGCTTCATCCACTTCTGGGGTCAGAGACCAAGGGACTTGGGTCAGAGCCCTGGCTAGAAAAGAAGAGTAAGAGCTTTCCTGAGAAGGTTATATCTCCTTCAGGAGCCAATGAGATTGGTAGGCTGGGTGAGAATGTGAAGGATGCTAAGAAGTCACTCAGTCTTGCTTAATATTGGGTATATTCAACGCATGGTGGCTGGGTTATATCACCTCCACCCCTCAGTGATTATCCACAGCATTTTATTGTGGGTCAGCAATTGGATTCCATTTTGTGAGATAGTTCATAAAGAAAGCTTTGAGGAGTAGGTGATTTTTAAAGGGCTATTAATTAATGTTTCTAATGATATCTGACAGGTAATTAGCCTGAAAAATATTTTAACCTAGTGGCTTGAGCAATTAAGACTGTCCTGTGAAAGTAACGGATGCCTGATTTGATAAGGAAAGTGCAGTTTCCATGCAGTTTATTCCATTAAATGAGCTGCCCTGTTGTAAGCAGATTCAGAAGCTCTTTGTTCTTTCTCTTAAACCCCAGAGCTTCAAACTGTGGTCCTATCTGAAATCTGTCAGCTGAGGTTTTAACCATAACACCAGTCTTATCTTTTCAAAAGGATTGGATCAAAGTAGCTTAGTTTTCATCTGAGTTTAACAGCGAAAATGGCCTGTGGCTGTCACTCTGTAATGAGAACTTTCCCAAGTGGCCAACACTAAAGAAATACGTCCCTGTGTGGACTTCATGTTTATCATCAAAAATCCCAATTAAAATATCTATATCACAGATACATAAATATATATCATAGGTCTTTAGAGAAGGAATTAAGAGTAAGTCATATCACTCATTATGTCACCTATGAAAAGACCTTAATAAGAACTAAGTATTTTTTTAAACCAGGTCAAAATCAAGGGTAGTGATTCATGTCATATATCCTTAAACATCAAGCCCTCACTTTAAAGAAGCAATGCATCATGGAAATGGACAGTTTACATTAATGACAGGCTGCACCACTAGATATTAAATTGGGAAAAAGACAAGTCAAATGTAGGCATTTGTACAAAGTTTGAGTAATGGAATTTTTTTCTATCAGCTCTAATATTTCAGGTACTAAACCAGAACTACAGTCTTCCTTTTCATCTTAATTTTTTTTTTTATATTATCAAGAAGAATGAAAAATATTAGTAGTTTTTGATTTGAGTTTTCTACCAAAGGAAGTAAGTCCTTTAATATATGTCAGGGAGCTAAGGTGGTTTGTGCTTTTCTTCTTTCTGTTAAAAAAACTGGAGAAGCTGGCTTTTTATCTTTATTTGGGAGATTATTTTACTCAGATGTTTTATTTTTCTTTTTTCTATCTTAAAATACATTAACATTTGGAAATGTTTTACACTAATGCAAGTATTGGTTTCATTATTATAGTCTGCATATATATTTGAATGAGAAATGGATTCAAAAATTGAATGTGATTAGAAAGGTCACTTGCAGTGAACTTTATCAATAAGTCCATAAGTCCCCCTAGGTGAGAAAAAAACACAGTCTGGGATTTAAAAAATATTTGTTTTAAATAGTGAGTAAATATATACACATATATGGATATAAATCTCTCTCTCTCTCTCTCTCTCTCTCTATATATATATATATATAAAACAATTTATAGATAGAAATTATTTCTATATTTAATGATTGTTTTACAGGTCATCAGAGAATTAAAATAGCTTACGGTGGTACCAGGTATAGAAATTGTATTTGGTTCTATAATTTTCCCTAAATTAAAAAAAAAAATGTGAATACAACTCTATAAATTTAATATCTATATTGAATTTTGAGGGTTTCAAAATTAGAATTACCATGTGGTTTAGATATGCGAACACATATTTAAAAATATAAGTTATTACAAAATAAGGTATTTTATTATAAAAACAAAAGTATTAGAAGAAAGTAATATATTAAAAATAAGGGATTTCATTAAATAAATTACTCTGACACATAAAAGTTTTTGATGAACAGTTAGTTCTTTCCCTAAATCTGTTCCTTGCGTTCTCTTTGTAACAGAATTCTAGACACCAAGTGAACACAAATACACAGCTAAACATACTGTATTTCCCCTAGTCCCTTAAAGCTGGTTATAACTAAATTCTTGTGAAAAGGTGTAAACAAAGTGTTATAGGGTGCCTCTGGAAATTTTTCTTGAAAAGGAGTGGTCAAGCCTCTTATGCTCTTGGATCAACTCATTCTCTGGTGTATAAATGTGATAGTTGGAGTTCTAGGATCCATCTTAGTTATGGTAAAGACCACGTCTTGAAAATGGCAAAGAAGTGAGGTTAGAGGGGCTCAGGATACCTATCAACTTCATGAAACTGTTTTGCTAACCTCTGGAATTCTTTTGTTTAAAGGAGAAGTAAATTTATTTTGTTTGAGCCCTTGTTACAATGAATATTTTTTAATGCGATCCAAGCTCATCTCTAATGATAAATCATATAATTATTTAAATCATGTTTTTAAAGAATATTTAATGACATGGGAAAATGACAGTACTTTGTTAAGTAAAATAAATTAATTTGTTCATTAACAAACAAAGCTTCTGACAGTTTTTTTTATCACTTTTACTGTTCTATGCTCTTCTGTATTTTAAAAAATTTTTGAAGTGAATATGGATAAGCAACAATGTAAAGAACATCTTTGCACATAAAATTTACCTATATGGTTGCTCACTTCCTTATTAAAAAATTGTTAACTTCAAAGTGCAGGGTTAAAAGATATGTATACATCCTGGCAAATCAGTATCTGCAATGGTTGTCTTCATGTAATATGCCCTAAAGCCAGCAACATGCAGTGCTTCTTTTCTTTTCTTTCTTTTTTTTAAAGATTTTTATTTGTTTTTAACAGAGAGAGAGAGAGAGAGAGAGAGAGAGAGAGAGAGAGATACAGAGATAGAGAGAAGGGGGAGGGCCCAGAATAGTCTCCATAGTTGTACATCATTGGTTTTTCCACATAGTTTCATTCCACAGGTGGGCGTGGGGCTGCACAGGGCAGGAACTGGGCCGGGGTCTCACCCTGGTAAGAACTGAACTGGAGGCACTCCCCAGCTCAGCATATGGGTCCACACGGTCTGGGGCCGGGATTCGATCCTCAGTCCCTGGGGCTTCAAAGTGAGCGCTTAGCCCACTGAGCCATCCCGGCTTCCTCTTATTTTCTTGTTTCTTAGCAAAATAGTCTATTTTGAAATGTTAAAAATTTGCCTAATTTTTAGGCACATGATGTTTTACTTTTGTTTTGATTGAAAAAATTTTTTCCCAATAAAAATTATTGGTGAACAATTAATAATCTGATTTAGATGTGTGAGAGAAATAGCGGAGACAAGGATGATTCCAAGGTTTTTGGTCTGGGCACCTGGAAGTGTAATCTGCTGTCATGGTGCAGACTATGGTGGAAACGATCTTCCAAACCAGGTTTTGGAGGGATACCCAAAATTTAGTCTTGACTATGTTAAAAATGAGCTAGCTACCTGTTAGAAATCCAAGTGGAAATGTCATTTCAGAAGTTAGATATATGAATCTGGAATTCAGGAAAGATGCTTGAGCCAAAGATAGATCTTGAGTTCAACTGCTTATAGATGCTATTTGAAATCATGAGGTGGATGAGATTATCATGCCAATGAACATATAAAGAGAAGAGACAAGGGGAAGCTGGGATGGCTCAGCGGGTTAAGCACTTGCTTTGCAGCTTTGGAGGCCGAGGATCGAATTCCAGCCCTGGCCCATGTGAACCCACATGCTGAACTGGGGTGTGCTCCTAGTTCAGTTCTTGCCGGGGCCTATGTTGGGCTCCTGGCCCAGTTCCTGCCCTGCGCAGCCCCGTGGCCACCTGTGGAGTGAAACTATGTGGAAAACTAATGCTGTCAACTGTGGAGACTGCTCTGAGCCCTCCCCATTCTCTCTGTGTCTCTCTGTCTGTCTCTCTGTCAAAAAACAATAAAAAATCTTTAAAAATAAGAGAAGAGAGAAGAGAAAATGAGAGGCTGTGGGCTCCTGAAGGTCATGTGCAGGATTTACATTAGGAAACAAAGGCTTGATAAGTTATGTCAAATGTTGATAGTAGGACAGATAAAATGAGAAGAGAAAAATGAGGACAGAGATGTATTCAGCACCTGGAAGCCGCTGGCTCCTTAAGGAGAGTGCCTTGTTAAGGAATGGGGCTAATGCCAGATAGAAGCGCGTTTAAGAGAATGTTGGGGGAGACTACATTTGGGGAGAGTGAATATAGACTACTCTTGTAGAGTTTTGTAGTAAAGGAGAGGAGAGAAAAGAGGCAGAAGTTGGCACAGAAAGTGAGGTCAAGAGAAAAAGTTTTCTTAATTTTGTATTAATATGGTAAAAATAACAAGAGTTTATGCCAGTAGCAGTGCCCTAGGTGAGATAGAAAATTAACAAAGCAGGAGGTAGAATGCAGAAAAGCTGGGACTCTGTCTTTGGAGAGGATGTGATCGAGTATGTGTCTGGAGAGACTAGCTTTAGAAAAGCACAGAGTTCACTGACAGCAACTGGCAGGTTAAACAGTACAAATGCTGGTAGGTGGTTCAGGTTGGGGCACTTTCTAGCAGAAGCTCTTTACTGATGGCTTCCTTTTTTTTTTTTAGTGAATTGGAAGCAAGGTCATCAGTGAAGAAAGAGGCTGGGCAAGGAGGTTATTGAAGTTTGAGGAAACAGGGTCATTGTGAGATATTAGCTTACAATAGTAGAGAGTGAGTGACCAGGAAAACAATAATATGAAGGGCAAGCAGCATTAAGGGTCCACCTGAGGTTTGTGGTCATGAAGTAAAATCGAGCCAGTCAGCACTATAATGGGTTTCTGCAGTCACTTTCAGCTCCTTGGGTGCAGGCATGCGATAGGCTGTAAGTTGGATGGTGGTTTAGCCACACGAGTACGAGGAAAGGAGAAATGAACAGGGCAATTCTGTAGGAATTCGAGGAAATGAACAGAATGAATGTCCATGGAATTTAATGGAGTATGAAGAGAAGGAGGCATATCCAGTGGGTGAGATACAAGTCAGGGTGCTACAGGGACTGAATTGGAAAGAGGGGATGGTTGCCTCAGGTCTAACCGCAGGAGTGAATGGCTAAGGTAGGATGGGGCACAAGGCAATCAGAGGAGTTCCAGGAACTGGGAGGACAAAATGAATCTCGAAGCTTAAATTTTTAACAATTTCATAAAGTTTTAATTTTGAAGGAATAAAATCAGAAACACCTTTAATATATATGAATCAAAGAGGTAAGGCTGGAAATTTCTGTTAACATCTGTTTTGGGAAAGGAATAGGTTTGTCTGTATTTTTCTTTCCCTTGACATAAAGAGCTCGAAAGTGGCACCCCTTTAGTTAATTTTGATGTTATTTTGCTATTTTATAGGGTTGAACCATACAAAATTGCTGATATTCAACCTATAAAATGTAACCTACAAAAATGGCAATTCTGTATGGTTTAACCTGCTATTGTGTATGTGTGCATGCAGTTATGTACACACATCAGTATGGCAAAATTGCTCCAACAAAAGTAAAAAAATAAAGAAAAACAGCTCTGAGGTTTTGTTTGTAGAAACTGGCTTCCTGAAAAAGAGAGATTACCGGTATGTGTTTCTCTTTTAAGGAGAAGAAAAGTTAATGCAGGTCTGGTAGACAAGAAATGGCTTTCATTGTATATTTTTATAACCTTCCTCTCTGGGCTCATTCTCAGCAGACTCATTATCAGAAGCTAGATGTCACTGATATTTTTAGTATTTTGGTTATAAAAATAATACATGAACACATTTTTATTTTTTTAAGCTTTTATTTTATTTTATTGACAGAGACAGAGAGAGACAGAGACAGAGAGAGATAGAGAGAAAGGGGAGGGCCCAGAGCAGTTCCCATAGTTGTACATCAGTTTTGAACGTGGTTTCATTTCACACAGGTGGGTCGGGCTGTGCAGGGCGGGAACTGGGCTGGGGGCCTCCTGCATGGGAGGCACACCCCAGTTCAGCATATGGGTTTGCACAGGCTGGGGCTGGGATTTGATTCTCGGTCCCCGGGGCTGCAAAGTGAGTGCTTAACCTGATGAGCCATCCTGGCTTTCCCACATTTTTATTTTTAAAGGGAACCAACAATCTATAAATTTATACAGTAGAATATGAAAGTTACTTTCTCTTCTTTCTTCCCAGAATTCAATTATTTTTCCCAGACGTAACCTCAAAATTCTTTTAGTCCTCTTTCTATGCATTGATCTTTATATACACACATACCCTCATACACACACACACACACACATACATACCACATCTTTTCCACTTCCTTCCTCCCTTATCTTTTCCCCCCTCCTCTCACATAAATGGAAAAATAACACAGGCATATTTTTAACTTGAATGTTTTATTTAGTGGCGTATTTTATGTCTTTCTATGTCAACAACATATATAGAGCTACTTAATTTTAAATGGCTGCATTTATTCAGTAGTATTAATATATCATAATTTATTCAACCACCTCTCTATGGATTTTAGATTGCTAGAAGTAAATGATGATAATAATCCAACTTTCAAAGAACATTATGAGTTGAATAAATTAAAATATGTAAGACACTTATGATGGTGCCTGGCATACAGTAAACTTTCAAACTGTAGTAACGTTTGCCAGTACCAATCTTTTTATCTGATGGGTACAAATGATGACATTTTTTTATGGTTATTTTTTATTAATAATTACTTTGAATATCTCTTCGTATGTGTATCTTCCATTTTATTTTCTCTAGTTGTCAGGTTATATTCTTTACAATTAATTTTTACAGGTTTGGGGACTAATTTATTCTGGATATAATTCTTTGAGTATAAAATACACTAAATTTTTTTCCCCAATTCATCATTCAGTTTGATAATTTTTTTTTTACATTTTATTTTTATTTATTTATTTATTTTTGACAGAGAGAGAGAGAGATACAAAGATAGAGACAGAGATTGAGCTGAACTGGGGGAGCTCCCCAGTTCAGCATATGGGTCCGCATGGGCCGGAGCCGGCATTCGATCCCCGGTCCCTGGTGCTGCAAAGTGAGCGCTTAACCCACTGAGCCATCCCGGCTTCCCCCCCACCAAAAAAAAAATTGATAATTTTTAAATGCTATCTACAGTGAATATTTTTGGGAGTCCCTCATTACATCCCCTTGTTCTGACTGATTTCACCTCCAGCACATACTATATCTCTCAGGACCTTATCTAAAGACCTGAACTTTCTCAACTATGCATAATTGCAGCCCAGAACCTCAAAGAATGACAATGTCCCCAAGCACAATTCTCAATCAGTGGGTGAGAAAAGCCAGAGGGTAAATCCTTTACTTTCAGTAGACAATTCTAGGTGGCATTATGTGTGTTTCTCAAAGATTTCAGAGTAATTGAGACTCCATTGTCTCTGTATGTACATTTATACTTACCTTTTCTAGTTCCCTTATCCTCCCAAATCCTCACACTTGCTTCCTAGGTTCATCTTCCAAATAGATTACCTGTCCCCAAGTTTTTATGGGAGACTAAATTAAGACAATTGATAGTGGAGTTGACCCTAGAAAGCAGACTATTAGAATAGGATATCAGATATGGATCACTCACCTGTCAGATGGCAACAATTACTATACTGCATTTGATAAGTGGGATGCAGTGCTGGGGAATGGTGATTATGGGGTGATGCTATTGATAAGCAGGTGGTGACATGTGGAAGATGGGTTGGAGGGGGGAGTAGGGAGGGGGAATCACATATACGGTGATGGAAAGTGAGCTGATTCTGGGTGGTGAGCACATAATGCGATGAATAGATAATGTAATGTAGAATCATACACCTGGAAAGAATGTAATTGATATCAATTAATGTCACCTCGATAAATGTAAGAAAACTATCAACCAACCAACAAACAAACAAAACAAAAACAAAAAAAACCTCTCATTAATGCTTTATTGGGATGAGTTTAAAGAAAATTAGAAGTAAAAAGATTGGACTATGCATTGCTAGTAGTGTTAAATGAAATAGGGACAAAGGCAGGTATGAGGATTGTGGATTTGCTGGCATTTGTTAATAGCCTTAGAATTATAGGGGAAAGAATATCATAGCTTTCCCTCTCAAAGAAAACCCTGATCTCCTGCATCCAGAAAGGCTTAATGCCAAGGGAGGCAATGCTGCAAAGGAAGGTTGTATGTCAGTCTCAGTAAGTCAATTATTTTAAAGTCAGAAAACAAATACAGAAGGACTCAGCTGCTGAGGCTGGGATGGAGAGAGTTGGATGAACACTGTGCCTAAGAACTCTGAGCTCTCAGAACTAAGTTTCACATCGGGTCTTTAATTCAGCTGCTCCCCCATTCCAGAGAAGAGCAGTGTGCCCTTCCTTACTCTTACCACACAAACGTACCACCCACGGAAGATGCCTAAGTCGATGCTGCTGCTTCGCATGATTCCATCCCGTGTGCCCTTGCTGTGTTCTGCTAGTAACTAGAGTCACAGTAGAGCCTCACCTGTGTGGAAAATTATTCTGGCTGTTCCAAACTCCAGGATGAAATAGCCTATTCATTGACAGAATTACAGGATTTGGCTGTTATTCACAGGCAGGAAGCAGCACAAGTGTGTACGTAAGTGGATCTTTGCAAGCGTTGAACCATGCAGGGCTGGTGGTATAGAATATAAAGGCTGGACAAGGGAGAATTTATTGGCATAGGAACACTCTCCTTTGCCAGGACACTTGAAATTCATCTTACGTCTCTAGAATGGCTCCTTGAAACTTGGATGTGATGATGGTCTTCAGTAAATGAATTGCAGATGCAGCAACTGTCTTGTCATTGTATTGAGGGAGGGGTCAGAGAAGAGGAAGGAGAGAATATTAAAATGTATTTAATGTGTAAGATTATAGAAGTCACTACTTTATTGAGAAAGCCAAGAGGCTACTTCCTTCAAAGTGGTAGTGAAGAATGGACTTGTGAATGGAGCACTGGTAAGTTTGAGATCAATGGTTGCTCTCCTCTGAAGGCCTGTGTTGATAGTGGCAGAGACTGCCTTGGAATCAGGGTGACAATGAGAGGGTAGGGCAAAATCAGAGGCCCAGAGAACATTATTAGACATCAGAGGTGAATGGGATGTAATTACCAACCATCATGGAACTTTATAAGGGGTAGAGAAGGTAAAGGTTCAACTGAATCTTTCAGAATGCTCCCGACTTTTGTGGGATTTTGTGGGAAGTCTTTTTGCCCCACACACTATAAGCAAACTGTATAGGAAGTTTTGTTTTTTTCCTTTCCAAATATGCGAAGAGTTTACACAGAGCCCACCTGGGATTGCTATTGAATGGCTAAGCCATGGATAGAATAATTGATTGCTGATACTAAGTAAAATAGAAGCCCTCTAAGTTCTCATCTCTGTCAATTATGATTTTGAGTAAAAAGGGTAATACTTGACTTCATTCCCCCAAATGATATGGATGGATTTTTTTGAGAAATGGGGTGATATAACGACTACTCAGCTGCCTTATTTTTATAATATCAGGTGATATCTATCAACTTTCACCTCTAAATGTAACTCAGGAGCCTGTGACCATGAGTACTGGCCCAGATATATTTATTATAGTCCTATTACTATATGTTAATACTATTTAGAAGATATAATTTTATATCGATTGGTTCCATACTTATGTTTATTTATTGCGAACATAGAAATAGGTTAGGTCATGTCAATTGCTCAAAAGAAGAAAAAGTTTCTGCATGTGGGTACAATGAGAAGATTGAAGTAGTATCAGCCATACTAATTAGATTAATATAAGTGAATATAAATAAAAGTGTGAAAGAATAAGGGTGTATTTTCTGACATGGCAGGATACTCAAAGAGACTCTGGGAAAAGTGCTGTCAACTCCATTAAATATGAAACCAGAGAATGGTTTCAGTCACCCTTAACAGAATAAGAAATGTGTTGGGTAAAGCAACTTCTATAGAAAATTTTAAAACAGGAACTGATGAATAGAAAAAATGATTAATGGAAAAATTATTGTATTGATCAGATGGTTCACTATTTTATAATAAGTAGAGTGAAAATAATAAAAAAATTATGTTCAGTATTAATAAAAATATTACTATAATAGAAAAAGATCTGAAATAGAAAATAATAGCGAGAAAAAGGGGGAGCATACCCAGATAGAGCTTCATGTTTTATTTTTATTTTTTTGAAACATGAGTTGTAAATGAAACATTCAGAAAAGGGAAAGAACTGAAAAGTGTTGCCATTGTAGCATGGTAAAATGCAACTATAATTTAATGAGAATAAAATTCTGGACAAAAGTTTATGACATTTATGCATTAAACAATGATTCATCGTCAACTCTAGAATGAGAAACACCACCATGAAAAATTATGATTCATCCAGTATTTTAAAGCTTTTGGGAAAAGGTCTTACTTGTATATTAAGTATATAGTACAGAGAACTATGCAATTGTTGTCAATAAAAGAAAATTTAGGGTCAGTGGTAACAAATGAGTCAAGTTCTAACATTGACTTTTAACATTTTGTTTTCTTTGGCTTATTTAAGAAAATCTGTATACCAAATACTTGAGTGTAGAAAGGGAATTTATTCTTTTATCAGGAACCATTAAAATATTGAGTGCATTAAAGTTAGAGACAGGGCTGAAATTAGTGAACAATTTGCAAGTTTAACAATTGTAACAAAGATTCGAAGTTCTTTTCAAAAGATAGAATTAAAGTGGTCAACACCTATGAATAATTAGCTTTTTTACAACATACTAATTGATAGAACTCTCTTGTATTGGGAAATAACTGTTTCCAATTTTGACATGTGACCTATACATCACTGGTCATGCATTGCAAT
This sequence comes from Craseonycteris thonglongyai, assembly GCA_004027555.1. NCBI lineage: Eukaryota > Metazoa > Chordata > Mammalia > Chiroptera > Craseonycteridae > Craseonycteris > Craseonycteris thonglongyai. Next base: position 18,585 of record PVKE010006439.1, on the reverse strand, counting down.
TTACTTCTCCAAGAATCTGTCTACAGGGAGGATGGTAAAGCCTTCTCTCTTCCCTGTCAAATGCATTATAGGTTTATAGTAGCTTGCTTATAATTGGTGCAGAAATTCCTTTTTTTTTTTAACTTTTCTTGAAGTTTAATTAGCACTGTGAAGAACGCTTTTTTGGTACACATAGAGATGAAATCTGTGGGGTGAAAGCTCCCAGGACTTTATTAGACAGAGGGCTCTCATGCTGATCACTTAGTTGCTGCCAGTGAAGCAATGAAAAGGGTACTTTCTCCTGTAGAAATGGGCCATGGTTCTGAAGTAAACTACATTCTGAAGTGTCCCAGCTTCTCTCAGTTAATTTCACCACAGTGAATATGCATTCTGTCCAAAAAATGTTTAATCATTGAGCACGTACATGTTCAAAACTCAGATATGAAAAGACCCTCATGATGAGAACAAAAGAGGGGGAATGGAGAGTTGTTTATGGGTATAGAGTTTCAGTTTTGCAAGATGAAAACAGTTCTGGAGATGGGTTGTCCAACAGTGTGCCTGCAATTAGTACTCCTGAACTGTACACTTAAAAATGGTTAAGATGGTAAATTTTATGTTTTATTTTTCAGCAATTATAAAGAATGTAATGGGCTTTTATAATTACCATGAAAACAAGCATGACCATACCCTTACATACATATGTTGTTAATACTATTACAGCAGAGTTTATAGTCACCGAAGGTAGATAAAAAGCATGGATTATTGATCACACAGCTTCTAAAAGTGGTTGTATGTTACTAAGCCCAACTCTTCTCTCATTTGGCTCACGGATGTTCTCGATCATCAGGTAATGACTAAAAGTGGTCTCTAAAACAAATTCCATCTCGGAATGAATCTATTTTGCAAGGGCCAATTTGTATAATAAAGACACTATAGGAGATATATATATATATATATTTTTTAAACTTTATTTCTTTTAATTTTTTATTTTATTTTATTGGTGTTTTTTTTTTGACAGAGAGAGAGAGAGAGAGAGAGAGAGAGAGAGAGAGAGAGAGAGAGAGAGAGAGAAAGAGAGAGAGAGATACAGAGATAGAGAGAGAACTGAGCTGGGGGCACTCCCCATTTCAGCACATGGGTCCACACGGGCCGGGGCCGGGATTCGATCCTTGGTCCTCCAGGCTCGGGGCTTCAAAGCGAGCACTTTACCCGCTGAGCCATCCCGGCTTCCCCAGGAGAAATATTTTGGTTGAAGTAATTTTGTCTTTGGATTTTCATTTCAATGATAATAAAAATGTTTGTATAAGAATATTTTGGTATGTGGATGGCCACATTGTAACCACATACTCCACTCTGGTATCAGTCTAAGCATTTGTTTCATGTTTATGATTACACTGGGACCCAATGGCTACCTGAAGTGACAGCCTTTTTCTTTCATATATTAGAGGACATATTGACTGCCACTAAATTGATATATTCTGAAATTAAAAAGTTAATATTTTAAATCAACTATTGTATTCCAGTGGAATTATTTTTACTAGTTATTTTGAAAACCTTATTTTGCAATAATTTGCAATGGGTATTCATTTTCATACACTATGCCTTGATTTTTAAGTTATTATTCAGTCAATTCAGGCTTTGATTTAATATTAATACTAAAAAATTGCGTAGTGTAACAGAGTAATTGTGACAGGCTAGTGAGAAAAGAAGAGAAGCAAATTTGATCTAAGACTAATGCATTTGAGCTACAGGAAGTTCAGAAAGCTCCAAGGAAGAATTTTACAAAAGAATGTTTCACATTAGTTTGAATAGTGAAAATCAGTGAAAGAATAACTAGAGAAGTATCAGTTACGTTGAGCTCAGATCTGGGCTTTAGCATTTAGTCTCATACTTGTACTTTATGAGTTCTGTCTTTGTGGATATTGTGTGTAATGCTACATTCTTAATGAAAAAAAATGAGGTATTTTAACTTTTTTCTGAAAGAATTTTTATTCTGTACGTTATGGTGTAGATTCTCAGGTTGGTTCATCTTGATATTGGATTAGTAGACAAAAAAAGCTAACTATTTAGTTTTAGTAAAATAATATTATTGAAAATATTAAATTAGTACTACTTAAATTTATTATATTCACTACTGTGTTCATATATGCCTTTCATAATTTTATCTATGAACTATAAACACTAGAAATTTATTACTGGCTTTAGGTTTATATTCAATTAGAAAATAAAATAAAAATAAAAAGTTAATACTGACAACCTGCCAGCATTTTTACTTTGGAAAGGTACATGTATTTGTACATGAACTAGGATACAATAGACTATTTTAATGTTTAATTCTTAATTTAGGGGATATCATGCCTGTGTCTTTTGTGTTTTTATAATGTAAAGTTACTCTGTCTTTGAGATCACCTCAACTGGTTAATCTAGAGTCACATTGTATGATTCTTAGAAGAAAGACTAAGGAAGATAGAACAATATGGAAATAGACATGCAATTATACACATACAAAAGACTGCTAGGATTTCAACCAATCAATATATGATTAAAAGACTCATCCATGATAAAAGGCATAAGGTATTTGATAAAGTACTTCTTTGAATTTAGAAGTGGCATTCTAAGACAATCAATAGTACATTCATTTTTAAATTTTGCATTTAAATTATTTTGACAAAAGGTTTCTCCCAACTTATTAACTCTTTTAAAAGCCTTGGAATGGGCTTAAATATTTTGAGCAGATCTAGATTGTGAAATAGTTCATCTTTTTTTTTTTTTTTTGCAGCCAGCAATAAAAAATTGAGGCCAAGGGGGACAGGACTGTATGGCTTAGACTTTAAATGGAAAGAGAACAGAGACAAAGAGAAAATGATGTGGCATTATGTGCTCACATAAATGGCAGTAATTTAACTTTGCTGTATCATTAGATATGATAACAATAATTTATAGCCTTCCATGGTATGTTACATGTTAAGCATAGAGCAGCACACAATAGCAGGACCCTTAATATTTCTCATTGTTCTTTTCTTTTTTTCCTAAGGAAATAATGATGTTTAATTATCATGAATTGGGGAGCAACACAACACAAATTTGGATTCTTTTCTCCAAAGGAGAAAATACGGAGTGTTTTATGCCTTCTAACCAACTACAAAATGTATAGTAGCAGTAAAATGCTAACATGATAGTGAGGTGAATATTTCTAAGAGTACTGTTTTTAAATTTTTAAAAGTTAATTTGGCATTATATTAAGCACCAAGTTAATGTTCCCACCAACCTAACAACTGAACTGTGACATATTATACCATAGTGTTACATTGAACCAAGATATTCTAGGTTTTGATGGTGAGCATTCAGTCATTAATCAGTTTAAATTTTCTAATTCGGTGGTTAGCGTAGAGGAAATCCTTGCATAGATACTTTGGAAATGTGTCCTCATGACAGGAAGTGAAAAATGTCTTACATAGTTAAATATTACATCTATTCAGTATGATGTGGTCAGCGTGAATAGAGTACTATGTTTATTTTCTCTTTTAAACATTAAAATTAAATTGAAGATCTAAGTTTTATTTAGTTTTCAAGATAAATTTATAGAGAGTATTATAATAAAAATTTTTTTCCTTGATTTTGAGCTTAGTTTTCAAATACCCAAGTTGATCATAATGAAAAGGCAATTGCAATTCTAAACTTGTTTTTTGAATTCAAGTGGTCAGTATAGAGTGCTATGTGATTTTGAAAACTTATCAGACACCAGTTTTGAGGCATTGACTTAGAGCATGTTGATTCACTAATTTCATGTTCTTTCAAATTAGGTTCAGGGTCTTCATGGTTCACAGGATTTAAATATATTATAAAAATTATAAAAGGCAATGTTGCCGATTTTATCTTTCATAACAGGTAGGTCGAGTGTAACCTGCCTTTGCATTATGTTCAGGTGAGATTTTTGTTTCCTCACTCGATGTTTTTTGTTTTCTGGCTAGACTTCGAATTCAGAGAATTTTCTCTTGACAATTAAACCGAAACACTGGCACAGAAGCAGGAGAGATTCTCCATGTCATCTGGTTCTTATAATAATAATATCATAAACACTACTGCTAACCACATTTCAGGATTCCTCTCTACTTATACTGATACCTTGTAATTAAGTGCCATAAAATCCCTTTTTTCGAGTTGTAACTGCCCTGATAATTAGACTCCTCTTGCAAAATAAAGCTTTAACTTCGCAGAAGTTAGTCATAAACACGTCCAGCTCATCCATCAGAGGTTTTAAAATGATGAACGTGATCCCACAAGCAGCACATGCCACCTACTAAATAAGGAGATAGACTAAAAATATAACCAAAGCCCAGAAATATAATTACTGATAGCTATCTGAATGGGACTTCTAGACTTTGCAAAGAAATTCTTATTCCTCAAATGGCTTTTACTTTACGCGGCAAATATATTTCACCCCCACTTCTGATGTTATGCAATCTGATGCATTTCAGCTAATTCTTGATGTCTCAAGAGACCAAGCATATACGGTGCGTATTACCCATGAATAAAGTTGGTTTAACATAGGAATATCAGGTAAGGGGATTCAATATTTTAACAGAATGAGGGATAAAAACCACATTGTCTGTGTCAATAGAAATTGAAAAAGCATTTGACAAAGATCAACATATTAAATATTTTAGCGTGCAATTTTAAGTACTTTAAACATTTGAAAATAAATTTTATAGAATATCTGAGTATGATCAATTAACACCTCATTGTCAATTTTTTTTTAAGAGCCTGAGAACTTTGAGGGCCAAGACCCCGGCAGTATCCTCAAATGTAAAATAGAAATATTTACATCATGGTGTTGTTATGACTATCAAAAGAGACCTTACATGTAAGGATTTAGCTTGGCATATCAGGAACTCAAAAATGATAGATAATAATTATAGAATTATAATGATTGTGATTACTTGTTCTTTGTAATCTTAGGACTTCAAAGATTCTCAATAAATGTGTGGATGTGAATGGCAGAATTCAAATATAATTGATAAATGAGATTAATTTTAGTAATCCATCCATTCACTATCAGAAACGCAGTGGAGGGGAAGCTGGGGTGGCTCAGTGGGTTAAGCACTCGCTTTGCAGCGCCAGGGACCGAGGATCGAATCCCGGCCCCGGCCCGTGCGGAACCATATGCTGAACTGGGAGCTCCCCCAGTTCAGTTCTCTCTCTGTCTCTGTATCACTCTCTCTCTCTCTCTCTCTCTGTCAAAAACAATAAAAAAAAAAATATATAAATCTAAAAAAAAAAACGCAGTGGAATTTTTATATAACCTAGATACTTGATATATTAACATTCTTTACAGCTTTTGGTCCTAGAGCTAAAGATTTATAACTGTTTACTGACTTTCCATGTTGTTGAGGTTTTTATTTTACGTGCAAAACCTCTACAATAAACTCCAGCCATGGGATTAAAATGAGTGCTTCTGACAAAGTAGGATAGAGGTGAAGATACAGCTGCATGCTCAAGAAGTCCATATTCCTATCTGAAGTTATCTTCCAAGGCAGATATCCATTGAGATATTTCTATTACATTGTTCTTCCAAACTGGTAGCTTGTATTGTTTGTAGATGTTGTTACATAATTATAAATTAATATTTGAAACAAAGAAAGAAAAAGAAAACATTTACAAATCAACAAAGTTGTTCAAGTCAGTTTATTGTCAAGTTTATTTATTCTAGACTGTGTGTGTGTGTGTGTGTGTATAATGCTTCTTAATTGTGTATTTTTTTTTCATTATTTTTAGTGAGGATTCTCACCATTAATCAGGCTACATGAATTAACACACAGTCATGGTGGGTTGATTTTTCCTTAGGTTATTTATTATAAAATGGTGTGCTTGCAATGTTGACTATTTAAATTAAAAAAAAATGTACACACACACACACACACAAATATATTACATATATTTCCAAACATAAAAGAAAAACCTTTTCAAAAAATTGCCACCAGCTTAGATTCAAAATGTATCTTGAAAAATATCTGTTAGACCAAACTTTTATTGGACATGAGTGCTGATGAAGCTGCCTCTCTAGCTGGGATGTTAAAATTAGAAAAAAAGTTGAAGATAATTTGCCTTGATGACTTTGAAGGGATAAATTTGATAAAAAGCTTTTAGCAAAGAAGAGTATGCTTTGACAAAGAGCCTTTAGCTTGCATGGTTTTCTAATTACTGGCGGAAATCAGGAGGAAAGGAAGAGAGTGTGCTGCTCAGACTTGATTCTCGGTGTGTGGTCCCTAGCCTCTCCTGGAAGTGGCTGTTTAAGAAAACTTACATTTGCCCCGGTGAATCTGCTCTTGCAGCAACTGAACACAGCCTCAGGCCCTCTGTTGTTAACTAAACTGAGAAAATGCTGCTGAGATTCCACCGGTAATCACCAGAATATGCAGCAAAATGAACTGTAGCCATCTCAAGATGAGCCATCAGGAAAGGCACTTTAGTGGAAAGAAGGGTTGTGCTGTGGTTTACTGTTCTCGCACACAGTAGAGATGACATTTTTAGTCCCTTCTAAAGAAAATGGGACAAGGCTATGAGATCGAGTCAATCAACTGCATTCTTGTGCAGCACAGACCACGTCTGCCTCAGAAATCACCTGGCTAGGTGTCTTTAAACTTTGTTCTTTGTCTTTTCTTTTTTAAGTACAAAGGATGTGCATTATTCCAAAAATTAAGATAGGAAGCAGGTTTCTTACTGATTATGTTGATAGACTTTTAAACCTGAGAACAGGTTTTGCTTAGCAAATCACTTGTACATTTAGCGGAAGAGTCCTTCTATTTATTTGTCCTATTTATGTCACTCTCACTCCTCATTTGACACACACACATGTGCAATAACTTCTAAGCTTAAAATGTATGTTGGGAATGGTTGAAAGAGGGTATGCTCAGGAAGTCATAGTTTTTGCTAGCCTGGAAGTTCATGGAATGCCTGACATTATTTAGAAGAAGCACGAGGATGTGACTATCACATGAAAGAGTGCTGGTTGTGAGTGACAAGCATATCATTTAAAAAGCTGTGGCATGTTTGACATGGTGTGTGGGGTTCACTTGGGTTCTCCTTAGAACTCAGTTGAGTAGCAACTTGGCCCAAATGCTCTGTTCTCTGATGAATGAAACATGAAATGCTGATGACACAGAAAATACTTAAAAACTCTAGGAAGGGGAAAGTTTCTTCTGTGTGATCTCTAAAAAAAACTTCTGTCCTGTTTAAAATGCTTCATGGGCTTTACTCTTTAAATAAACTTCAAACTCTTTTCTATATCCTACAAAGCCAGATTCCTGTTCTGGTAATCAACCTCATTTGTGTATCTCTTTACATATTATCCTTCAGATGCAAGGCTCAGTGTTACTCACCTCAGATGGTCATAACAGAGCACCCTAGATTGGGGTAATGTAAACAACAGGCATTTATTTTCTCAAGTTCTGAAGAGTGGAAATATGAGATCAGGGTGACCAGCATTATTGGGTTTTGGTCAAAGCTCTCTTCCTGTCTTTCAAATGGCTACCTTCTCAGTGTGTCCTATGTGGAAGAAAAAGGACATGAAGTCCACAGTACTATAGGTTTGGGGCCTCACCTTATGACCTTCTTTAACTTAAGTACCTCTTAAAGACCCTATCTCTGGATACAACCATGTTGAGTTAGGGCTTTAACATCTGAAAGTTAGGGGGACACAGTTCAATCTATAGCATTCTGCAGCTGGCACCCTCAGAATTCATGTTCGTATCATAAGCAAAATGCATTCACTCCATTTCAACAGCCCCCAAAGCCTTAACTCATTGCAAAATCAACTATAAAGTCTAAAGTTGAAAAGTTGAAAATCTTATCTAAATCAGACATGGGTGACACTGGAGGTATGCATCATCCTCAGACAAAATTCCTGTCCAGCTCTGCATTGGTGAAACCAGACAAGTCGCGGGCTTACGGTGTACAAAGAGAAAACAGGCAGAGGGTAGATAGACATTGCTATTCCCTGCCCTTTGAAAGGGAGGAGGAATCAGTAACCTTGCCCCTTGAGCCTGTGGTGGGAGTGGCAGCTCTAATGATCTCTGGAGTGCTTTCAAAATAATTTTTCACTTGTATTTTCTCGTATGTATAGTCCAGTAGCACTATGGTATGGTCCTGTAGAATCCACAAAGTCTGACAGCCTTCCTTCACTCCATCTCATTTTCTCTGCCCTCTTTATTTCAAACTGCCCGTGTCTTTCCTGGTATAATTCCCTCTCCACTCCTGGTTTTGCTGAGATGCTTGAGGGAGTCTATGAGTTAAACCCATGATCTCTCTCAAATGGTGGTTCAGTCACACCCTTACTGTTCTCTTCAGAATGACCTTTCTAATTTTTTGTAATATGGATAGATTGAGAATTGCTTGTCCTTCAAAATCCACATTTTGGAATTCTAACATGGCAAATGTGGGGTCCTTGAGAAGTAATTGGGTTATGAGGGTAGAGTTCTCATGAATGGGATTATGTCTCTTATAAAAGAGATCCCACAGTGTTCCCTAGTTCTTCTACCATGTGAGGACATGAGAAGTCTGTGACCCAGAAGTGAACTGTCATGTGACCATACTGGCACTCTGATCTTAAATGTCCAGCCTCCAGAACTGTGAGGTCAATTTTTATTATTTATAAGAAACAAAGTTTGTGGTATTTTGATATAGTAGCCCAAATAGACTAAGAAAATCTATAATACACGTGTATTACAAAATCCCGAGTTCATACCAATACTTACTATTCTATCCAAGTACTTCTGAACTCTTACCAGCCTTCCCTCTTTCCATATTTATAAATATCTTCTATCCTAATGAGAACCTTGACTCACCTTATCGCAAAATTCTATTCGTTTACTCAGTGTGACTTATCCCTCAACCATACAGGCTGTGTCCTGATTATACCCTTGTCTATCATGAAAATTCAACAGTCCCCTCGAAAAGAATGTTCTCTGTGATGAGAGAAACAGGCAATAGACAAGCAGAAGAAAATATATAGTTTCACATAGTTCTAAGTACAGTGAAATAAAACAAAAGAATGTGATAAGAAGTAGAAACACTAGGTGATTAGGGAAGCCCTTTTGAGGGGTGGGGGGTGATTTTGGCTTAGAGCCTCGGTTTTGAGAAGGAGAAGGCCTCATAAATATTGGGGGTCCTGTGAGTGGGAAAGTGCACTGGGATGAAATTAGCAAAAGACTTAAGACAGAAGAGAGTTTGCTGGGTATATCAATTAGGAATGCTTAGGCTGCAAGTAACAGAAAACTGTACTAAGTAGCTTAACCCAATATAGACTTTTTTTTTGACATACCTGGTATTACAAAGTTTGGAATACACAGGTTTCAGCAATGATGCTAAATGATACCAGGTCAATGTCCCTGGGAGTCTCCTGGAAGTTGGATGCTGGAGTAGCCTATGAGAGCAAATTGTTATATTTTCAGGAATTTGTGACCTGGTTGTGAAACAGGTGTTATCAAAACGTACATTTTATGAACAATTAAATTATTTTTTAAAAAGTAATAAATACTCAGAACTCATCACTTAATTATTTTAGTACATTTCACTATAATCTATGTACTTAGGGTTATTTACATCTATTGGAAATATGGTGAAATACCATATAGTGGTGAGGTTATTGCACATGTTAACTTGGTATTAAATGATGTCACATTGTTTGCTTTAAATAAAACGTAGTAGGAGAATTTGCACCAATGAAATCAGTGAATGCTCCATAGAAGGGCTCCCACCCACTTCCTGTAGGAAAGGCTGGTTGCTGAACAATTAATAACAAATGATTGCTCTTGAGGCATTTTCTTGATTGTAGCAAATGTCTGCTGCAGCAGCTCCAGTTCTAACCTCTCAAAGGTCAATGAAAAGGTAAAGGGCTGGGGAAGGGGTTGAATGAGAGAGAGATGGTGAGGGGAATGGGATTCCTGTTAAGGAGAAAGGCAAAGTCAAACATGTCACAGGCCACTTCCAGCAAGAAGACGGGAAGGAGAAGGGGGCTGGAAGTGTGGGTTGGCGAGGCCATCAGGTGTGGCTCAGTGTTTGAGGAACACAGCGGACTCTGACGTGGAGAGAATAAGGAAATAATGGTAGAATGATGCTGGTGGAGAGGCAAGATAAATGTGATTAGAGAGTGGATGGTGTTTTGTAACCTGCCCTCCCACTGCATGTATCACAGATCTTTTTATGTTATCAATTATTCTCCTACTCTACGACTTCAGAGTATTCCACTATTGAATTATTTCCGTAAAGGAAATACAGTTAATGACTTACAATAGCTTAATATTATTTAGTGTGCAGTGTTTACCTCTCATGGTCAACAACCCAGACTATATTTACTTGTGTATTATGGGAAAAATAAAGGGACAAGAGATAATCTGGTTAAATGTAGTAGAAATTGGAAGTATTATCTGGGGGAAAAAATTGCTATTTTCTGGTTTAGATTATGGTATTCACTTGGTGAAATGTAAAGAAAAAATTAGGACATAAAAGACAATTTTGACACCCTAGCCTGAAGCCTTCTGCATTAAAATAAGAAGCAAATAATGCTCATATATCAAGGGAAATAGGTTACAAGCTCAAGCATGCAAACCACTTCACACAATCAAATGCACTGCCCAAAAGAAATTAACGGTATTCTACTTATTTTCATTGAAATAAGATTAGAGACTTCAGCTCTGGTAAAAATTTAGCAACTGAATGCCCAACTGAATTCATTGCACTTCCCTGCGAAGGAGCATTCTAGTTATTGTCTTTCTGTTTTTTCCGGACTTGTTGCTGTTACCTTACAGCAGGCACTTACAGCCTGTATAATGGTTGGCTGTGGCAGGAAGTCACCCTGGCTGCTCAGCACCCCTCTGATTTCCTGTGACGAAAGGTCTCTGATTTGGCTACATTGGAAGGTGGGAGACTCCGTCACTTTTAGAGTGTTTAGTTTCCTAAAACCATGAAAATAAAGAAAGGCTCTAATGTGGAAAATATGGGCCTTTTTGAGTACACTATTCCCCCTCCACTGTAAGATTCCTTTAAGAATTGAGTGCTGTCTGGGGAGCAGAAATAACTCCTAGCCTAAAAGAAGACGGATCTCAAATGCAACCAGATGTAATCATGGGCATTAAAAATCAAAATGAAAGGAAGTGTTGCCAAACCCTTTACATTAAAGAAAAATGCAATGTAAATTAAGTGCCCCCAACCCCCACCCTGCCTTTTTCAATGAGATATCAAGGTAGGGCAGGCTTTTCATATCAGACACACAAAATAATTGTGCTGGAGTCAGGATTTACTCCCCTGTTATTACAAACAAATGGCCTGAAATAAATACTGTTTTAAAAAGAAATGTGACTGATAACTCTTGTTTGCCTTTGAAATGATCATTTAACCTTTATTTTCTATAGTTCAGCATTTTAATTCAGAGATCTACATTTCTGGTCACAAAGGGAAACTTGAAGTGAAATCAAGTAGTAAAGGAATGATAGAGAAAGTTCTCCTTGTATCTAATCACTCCACATGCCAGGATTACAGATAATGTGTTAACCTGTGACATGCTATTTGGTTCTTCTGCTTTTTGATAAGTCAGGGATTGTAAGACTAATAAAAGCGTGAAAAGCCTAGATACAGTTTCCTGAGAGAGCCTCTCTCCATCTATTGTTGCATGCCACAGAACACGAGGACCACCACAAGCTGTTGCCTCTTTGAAAAACATCTTGACATTGCTCTTAAAAGGAAAAGATTGGTTACATTTTGAATTCTTTTCATGACTTCTCCAACTGATTTATTGGGTGCTTCTATTTATTGGCTCTTTATTAACATTGTCCTATTTAATCTTTTCCATGACCTTGTGAGATAATAGTAATATTATCTCATTTTTATGGATAAAGAAATTAGGGCTTGAAGAGATTTAATAATTCTGTACAGCCAATAAACAGTGGGATTATGAAAGAGCCCCTTCCTTTAACCGTTATGAGTAATTGTTTCCCAACACAAGACGTGTGGACAAAATGGTAGTACAAAGACAGTGGTACCACAATAAATGGAATATACTTTATCCCTCATCACCTTTGTTCATAATGTGATATGGGAGGAGGAAGTGGGGATAAGTCGGTCCAGGTACCCAGGCTGTGGATTTGTGTGGTCTTACCAGGGGTAAACTAGAAAACCGACAAAGCTGGCCTAGGGAGGAAAACCAGGAAAAGTAATGGATTGCATGAGTTTTGATGACCTTAAGCATTTGAAAACTACTCACAGATAATTTTCAGAATACCAATAGCCTTGAGGGGCAATGACTCTGAGTAGGTATTATCTACGGATGCTGGTACCTAGAAAGTTCAAAAGTACTCATCACTCATTTTTAGATTCCAAAAATCTAAGAAATCCTTTTGTTAAGAGATGACTCTAGCGAGTACAGATGTCTTATAACCTTAGGCGTTGTATATTTTGGACTGGTTTCATCAGAGTCAAACATAAGCTGTATTCTTGAGGCATTTTTGCATACTAGAATATATGCATGGAAATAACTTCTTGAATGCTGAAACAGACTAGAGACCAATGGCTTTTCAGACTGGGCAGAGTGGGCCACAAAGGCCAGTCAGGGGAGGCTTACCCAAGGACAAGGATATACAACAAAGCAGAGGAATCAAAAGTTCTGACCTGATTTTGGTAATCATTGCTGTGAAGGTAGATGAGATAGTTTCTAGGGAAACAACCTCTGGCAGCATCATAATCAGGCCTTGACAGCGCATTCCACTCAAAAATGCTGCCATGCTTAAGAACAGTTTTCTGAATGGTCTAAGTTTTTGTATAGTTAATCTACTTCTTACTTTTATGTATGAAGTTCCTCACAGGAACTAAAGGCTCTTTACCAATATGGGCAGTGAAGTGATAGATTACTTATATTTGTGGAAACTTGCTAGAAGTGAAAATGGGTTAACAAAACAAAATAAAACTCATATTAGAAACCATATTTTTAATTGATGAATTAGATGGTTTACAGCGTATATCAGCCTTCTAAAGGAGTAATGGAGTTTTCCAGGGGAAAGAATGATGAAGAAATAACTGAGAATTTGACAGAAGGAAAAGGTGTATTGCTCATTTTAGATATAGTGACTTCTTATTACTTGAATGTGCAGTTAGTAAGAGAAGTTCCATGAGATGAACTCCACTATTAGATATATTCTGGTGTCTTGTGTTACATGAAAATAGGAAATGGATGAGTGACTTTTTTTTATTAAATCAGTCATGAAATACTTAATGAACATTCCCCACCAAATTGGACTTAAATGTCAACCACAATATAAAAAGTAGTATTTGTTTTACTGTTAATCTTTGCAGAAAGTTTATCATGTTTCAACTGTAAATGTTCTACTTTTAATAATTCTGCAATATCTTCATTCCACTACCTTTTCCAGTCTCCAAAAATATTTTTTAATTGTTGAATACATCTTTTTGATTTACATGCAGTTATAATATACAAATTTAATAGGGTAAATTTGAAATGCAGAAATACAAAGTATGAATAAAGTTTTATTTTAAGCAAAAAATTAAAAAATTCTGCAAGTCTCTCAATTTAAACAAATTTAAAATCAATAATTTCAAAGTTTCCATTCTGAGTCAATTGTAAACTGTGATAACTTTTTTGCCACTGGAAGAAATATTTTTAAACTGTGTTTGTGTGTATTAAGATTTCTCTGAGTGTCTTTGTTAACTATTTGCTGTTTTTAAGGCAAAGTTATTATAATTTAAAAACATTTTGAAAATATGCTACATAGCAAAGTCATTAAAGTCACGAAGCGATGGTATTAGCTTAAGTGTTGATATTTTTTCTGAAAAAAATCAATAGTTTTAGAATATAAAATACATGATGAAATTCACCATTATTATGAATATATATTATAATTTATAATTTATTACTGCATTGTGCTTTAAAAGTTAAAAAACAATATACTGAAATGGCTGCAAATTTGTGATCCTTTAAACACTCTCTCTACATTTATTTTTTTTTAGGAAAATTTTCAGAGACTAGTTAGTGAATTTAAGTGACCACTTTCATAAAATGCAATTGATCTTAACTTATTTAAACCAAAGATCGATACAATAACGTGTAGAACACTGAGCATTCATGTTAGGGTGTACATTGTTAAAATTTACAGTAAAATTCAGAAATTTTGTTAAAATTATTTTTTAAATGATCCGAAACTTTCACTGCACTGTGATGAGATTAAAAACATAATCCCTGGGCAAGTAAATGGGTCAGGCATAGTTGATTTATATCGATTAAAAATCATTCCAAGCTTGGACTGACACCTTTTCCTCTTTGAACACACAGCCAGATAAAAGAGAGTAAAGTTCTTTTAGGAAGAGAAAATGGAGAATGGGTGAACAACCAGCAGTACTTTTTGGAAAGGGCAGGAGAAAGAGAAAATAATAGTATATGTGCTATTGGGGTTGTGCAGAAATTGCCTCTCTCTCTCTCTCTCTCTCTCTCACACACACACAGACCCCAGAGCTTATGTATGCTGTATGAATTCATAAAAGGTATGTATATATATATGTGTGTGTGTGTATTTTAATGTTCTTTAAGTGGGTGCATGCATCCATTGTTGTTCTTATATGTATTGAGATGACTAAGTTTGGGATTTATTCAATGGTAGACTAGCTGTACAATGTCTGTTTTCTGACAGGTGAAAGAACTCTCATCCTTTAATGGGGTTATGACTTCCACCTCCAAACATCTGTATGAAGATGATTTTATTTCATGTTCCACTGTTAGAGTTACAAGGGTCCCAACACCAGAAATTAGCTATTTGAATTTTTTCAACTAGTGTTAGTTTTCCTGAGACTGAATACAAAGACAGAAAGATTATAATTTAGGAAAATATCTGACTTTTCTCCTGCGTTCACCTTCTAACACCTCCCTTGATGCATTTCACTCCAATGCACTGTTAAAATCTTGTCACTTTTATTTCATGCTTCACACGCGCAGCTTTGTTTTGTAGGTGGCACTTTCTCTAGAATGGTTGAACTACTTTGTGGACTCACACAGGGTAAGATTCCAGACCTCTACGGTCCTGTGTGCTTGTGCCTCCATTATAGACAATCATGTTGAGGCATAATTTCCACTAGCATTGTTGGCTCAATGACATGCAGGTTTACTTTTCCTCCTTAACAGACCTGGAGGAATTTGTGGTATGATGAGGTGCCTAGCTGACACTTAGGCCTGGATTTCCCTGGATTTCTAAAATGCCCTGAAGCTAATCAGAAGAAATGGAGTTGATTTTTGGTGGGTCCCTGCTATCTTTTGAATAACACCATCCACTGCTATTGGGTTTGATAGGACTATTATATAACCTGTTATTATTAAGTTCTATAAACTTGGGCTACCTACGATTGTGAACTTTCTCTTGATAACTGGTTCCAATGCTTTTTAATATTTTGGTTCTGGGGCAGACTTGGGACTACACTACCCATAAGTTTCTGGTTAATCAATTTTCCCTAATTGGTTTGAATTGCAGTTAAAACTTGTTTGGATGTGGGAGAGGCATGCACATTCCTAAATGTCCAGTTAAGGCATTTATTAATCGTTAAAATGTCATAGGATGACAAGCGCAAACAAGAGGAAGATGAATACCTCCTCTCCTGGTAACATTTTCTTCACCTTCCTGTCCTATCATCTAGATTAATGTATTGTTTTGGGAAAGGGCTCAAACTGTATAATACTCTGGAAGGCTGAGTTGAGAAGAAAGGGTTTCCTGGAAACCATATGTCTTCATAAAAAAATGTTGACTTCTGAGACAGGCTGAGATGTAACATTGTCTGTTTTGCAGATGGCTTATAGGCTGCAAGAAGACAATAAAATCTTCAAGGTTATTCCAATCCAGATTGATACTTGCTTTCATTTAAGTTGCCCTAGAATCACGACTATACAGGCAATGGTAACAGAGGAATAAAAATATAATATGAAAAATAGAGTTGAAGTAATAACCAGCTTAGCTACAAATCAAAGTGAGTAATATAAATATTAAGCAGAAAATGCCTATAATTGCTCTGGTCTTGTTAGTAAAAGACTTGCAATAGGTGGGAAACGAGATAGGTCTTAATATGTGTGATGATAACCTGACAAAGCTTGTTACAACTGAGTTATAGGTTGAGAATGAACTACAAAAGTGGACAAAATATGGAACGATAACAAGACATTTTGAATTAAAGTGGAGAGAATCAGTGGTAACAACCACGGAAGAAAGACAAAAGACTGAAGCTGGCTGGGTGAACCTTGGATGGGAAACTGTGGCTTCTATCTTGTGCTGCGAATTTTCAACAAACAGAATAAATGTTCTAGGCTAAATTATACTAATCTGAGGAGTATTGGTGGCAGAAAAAATAGACTGGATAGCTCCCTATCATTTTAGAAAGTTTGGCAAGTAAATCTTATTTCAACCAGAGTTAGACATTTTGAGGGAAGGAGAAGATTCAACCAGAATTCAGACATATTGATACAGGGAGAAAAAGCATGCTAAAGACAGCAATATTCTATAAAGAAAATCTGGCTGCATAGGACAGTTTATTGAGGATCAAATAGTGCTAGTATAGCATTGTATGTATGTGTCAATTGGTTGAGATGTAACATAAAAGCCAATTTCAACTGTCTTTTAAAATGAGACATTGCTATGTCCATTGCCATGCCAATTGATAGTCCAGTGTTAGGTCTTCCAAAAACGGACTCAATTAGTGACATACCTAAGAAGTTCTTTACCTCTTAGATGTTCTTTAATCTTTAAGAGCGCAAAAATATAAGTTTAGTTAATCTAGACTTACACCCATGCATAACATAGCCCATGGAGGGGTGGGGGGAGGAGGGGTATTTCTTCTTGAGATCAAGGCATGGTATCTAAGAAGTCTCTAGAAACTTCCTTTCAGGTCATAGTAGACACCATTACATCACAGAAGCATCCAAAATCGGTGTAGGATGGACTTAATGTGAAATCAATCAGATCTACCCTAGAGCTGAATTCTCTGAGCTCACATATGAGAAACAGTAAACAAATTTATAGTAACTTGGAACAGTTAGATTCTGTTGTGATAACAGACAATTCTAAAATCTCAGGAGCTAAAAACTATAGTTTTTAACTCTCTTCATCGCTTTTGTATCCTAACTGTGGGAGTTAGGCTAAAGGAACATCTAACAGGAGGAAGGGTCTATAGTAAACTGCATTGGCTTATGCTATTTTTATAAATAACATTTACTCAGACATTAACTACATGAAGTAAAAGTTATCCACTTAAAGTATTAAATGAAATGAGGTTTAAGTGACAACATCGATGAGATTATTGCTATAGTAAAGATATGAAACATTTCTAGTAAATCCTCTTGACCCTTTATATTCTCTACTTCCACTCCCTATGCTAGGCAAGGGAGATCTGTTTTTGTAACTGTAGATTAATTTGAAATTTTTAGGATTTTCTATATATGCAGTTATGGAGAATGAGTCTTTGGTGTCTGGCTCTTTTATTTATCACAATGATTTTGAGGTTCATGCAGGTTGTTGTGTGTATCAGTTAATTAAATCCTTTTTATGCTTTGTAGTATTCCATTATATTGATGTATTACATTTTGTTTTTCCATTCACCTTTTAGTAATTTTCTGTTTATGAACCTTCATGTACAAGTCTTTTTATGGATGTATGCTTTCTTTTCTCTTATTTAAATATTATAATTTTGTCTTAAACATTCATATGTACTTAAGAAAATTAGGAGTAATATATAGTTTTATACTTACCCAGAGATTTGTTAGTTCTGATGCTATTAATTTCTTCTTGATGATCCATGTTTTCCTCTGGTATCATTTCTCTTTAATCTAAGAAAACTCCTATGGTATCTTTACATTCTTTTTGTTTTTTAGGAATAGTTTCATTAGTGATAAATCTTACTTTTATTTTACTTGAAAATACCTTTATATTTGTTTTGATTCATTAAGGAGTTTTTTGTTGGGTACAGAATTCTGGGGTTTCAGATTTCTTTTACTTATCGTTTATAGATATTATTCCACTGTTTTTTGACTTTCATAGTTTCTGCTGAAAAGTTTGTATTATCCACATCATGGATCCCTGTATATAGTGTGTTGATTTTCTCTGGCTGCTTTGAAGATTTTCTTTTTCTTTTTCAGTAGTTTGTCTGTAGAAGGTTCAGGTTTGGTTTTCTTCTCATGTACAAGTGTTTGTGTTCAGAAAGCCTCTTGAACAGATAGATCTGTCATCAAAATTTGGGGAATCTTCTATCATTATTTGTTCAAATATATTTTTTCAGTCTGATTTTATTTTCACCTGTCTGTGACTAAAATTATATGTATGCCAGATTTTGTAAAAGTAGGGACCCATGGGTCCCAGAAGTTCTGTTTATTTTTTTCTATTTTAGTTGGATATTTTCCAATGATCTATTTTCACTATGAAGTATTTTTTTTTCCTTCTGTTAACTCTATGCTGTTCTTAAACTCATCCATTGATTTTTTTTTCCTCTCTCTAAATTTTAGATTCCATATTTGTCAGTTGTGGATTTTGGTTTATTTCTATATTTTCTGTCTCTCACTGAGAATCTTTATCTTTC
>PVKE010006438.1:0-54330 GCA_004027555.1 Craseonycteris thonglongyai | reverse complement strand
AAAAAAAAAAAAAAAAAAAAAAAAAAAAAAAAAAAAAAAAAATTACGTAATAACCTATCATTAAAAATTATTTTAATAATCAGCTGACAATTTTACTGAAAGCAAAGGATTGGAAGCCAACTGTCTTGTAAAGAGGATTTGCTACCCATTCATTAAAGCCCAGTGAGACACCAGTATTTGAAAGTGTCCCTTTGGTAGCCTAGTAGTTTTGCAATGTGGAGCAATGTGTACTACAGTTAAGTAACATTGATAAAAGGTAACTTGTAAAGTGGGAGAAGAGCGGTTATGATAGGGGAGATGGCAAAAGAGGATAAGCCATATACCTTCACTTCAGTGGTACTTGGGCAAATCAGCTTATAGTTAAATAAGGGTTATTATTACACCAAATAGGAAATAACAAAGTAGGATATCAAACTAGACCGGGGGTGGCAAACCTATGGCATGCGTGCCCAAAGTGGCACACGGAGCAATTATTTCGGCACGCAGAGCTGTGAATACCATTTAAAAAATAATTGTTTATGCTCTTATAGACATAAAAATAATCAATACCTCTATCTCACTCGATGGGTTGGCACGCAAGTCGAGCTAGTATACTCTTCTTATTTCATAAACTTTGGCACTCAATCGCCAAAAGGTTCACCACCCCTGAACTAGACTATTCCTAAAATTCATCAGCTGTGCCCAAGGGATCTCTTAACTTAGCTTCTGGCCTATGTCTGTTCAACCTGTTCCCTCTAAGATTAAAACCCCTCTGTACTCTGAGTCCCAAGAATCCTAATATCTGTCTCAGGCCACTCTCAAAAGAGCCAAAAATTAGAAAAAAATTAGAAACATTACAGATCTCTGCACCCACAGAAGACAAGTCTTTTTACTTTATTAAACAGAAGATTTTTAGTTCCCAGTGGCTTCACCTTCTTCCCTCTGGAGGAAACTCTGACTCTCAGATTTATATAACTAAATGCCCCATTAAGAGTTCCATCAACAAAAAAGCTTAAAATGCAAATGCCAAAACAACTGCTAAAAAGATTGACTTTTTGGGGAAGCTGGGATGGCTCAGTGGGTTGAGCACTCACTTTGCAGCCCCGGGGACTGAGGATCGAATCCCAGCCCCAGCCCATGTGGACCCATATGCTGAACTGGGGAGTGCCCCCAGTTCATTTCTCACCGGGGCAAGACCCCGGCCCAGTTCCTGCCCTGTGCAGCCCCAAGCCCACCTGTGGAATGAAACTATGTGGAAAAACCGATGATGTGCAACTATGGAGACTGTTCTGGGCCCTCCCCCTTCTCTCTGTCTCTGCATCTCACTCTCTCTTGCTGTCAAAAACAATAAAAATAAATCTTTAAAAAGATTGACTTTTTTGCAATATATATAAAGGACCTCCACGATGCCCAATAAATTATTTAAGTAGTAGAGACATGATTCAATCTGTGTTTGGAACGATTACCCTACCAGTGGGAAAATGGACTGACTGTATAAGAAGAGACTGGTTTGTGGGGATCAATTAGGAGACCTTTACAGTAGTCCAGGGGTCATGAAGATTTCAGCTTGCAGCCCTTGAAATATTGGTTTTCAGTTATGAGTGGGCATCAGAATGCTAGCATTTTGTTTTTAAACTTTATTGAAGTGCAGTGTACATCCAAAATGTACATAAGTCATAAGTGCACAGCTTGTTGAATTTTCAGTGTTAGGTGTTTTTCAACTTATCTACAACTTTTAATGATTTGCCCTTTTTATTTCTTCCCAGATAATTTTTATGGTGGGACGAGGATATCTATCTCCAGATCTCAGTAAGGTACGAAGTAACTGTCCAAAAGCCATGAAGAGGTTAATGGCAGAGTGCCTAAAAAAGAAAAGAGATGAGAGACCACTCTTTCCCCAAGTAAGAAAAAGCTTTATGATCTCTAAAAGGACAGACTAATATTCAGATGCGGATTATTAAGCACTTTGTTAAAGATTTATTTTATTTGAGAGAAGGTGACAGGAGGGAGGGAGGGAGAGAGGGATGGGGAGGGGGGATTGAGGGGGAGAGGTAGTGGCCCAGCACAGTATCCATAGTTATACATCATTGGTTGTGACATATTATAGTTTCGTTACACACAGGTAGAGGTGGGCGACAGGGGGCAGGACCCAAACTGGGGGCCTCCCATATGGGAGAAAAGAACCTTCACCACCATCCCAGTAGTTACCAGCTGCACCACAGTTCAGCATGAGTTTTTGCACATGCCGGGGCCAGGATTCAATCAGTCCCTGGACCTCACAGTTGCAAGGCAAGTGCTCAACCAGTTGAGCTGCCCCAGCGTCCCCTGTTAAGCACTTTTTAGAGCACACAGTGTGTATGTCATGAATTTGGAGTACATGTGATCATGTACAGATTCCAGATAAGTAAACAGAAAGATGATTTTACGAAGTAAACATCGGTACATCTACAAAGTTGGTATCCCAATACAAAATATTCAAAAAGGCTGTGCTGTGTCTAGCTGTTCTCAAACTTAATTGGTCTCAGAACCTTTTACCTACTTAAAAATGATTGGGGAAGCCGGGATGGCTCAGTGGGTTAGGCGCTCACTTTGCAGCCCCGGGGACCAAGGATCAAATCCCGGCCCCAGCCGTACTGACCCATATGCTGAACTGGGGAGCTCCCCCAGTTCAGTTCTCACCGGGGCGAGACCCCAACCCAGTTCCTGCCCTGTGCAGCCCCCGCCCACCTGTGGAATGAAACTATGTGGAAAAACTGATGATGTGCAACTATGGAGACTGTTCTGGGCCCTCCCCTTTCTCTGTGTCTCTGTCTCTGTATCTCTCTCTCTGTCAAAAAAAAAAAAAAAAAAAAAAAATTTTTATTGAAGACCCTGCCCCTAGAGCTTTTGTTTATATAAGTAGTAATTACCATTTTAGAAATTACAACTAGGTTTTTAAACTGTTTTTAAAATACTTACATTTTTTCTTAAACATAAAACCGTTACATATTAAATATATTGTTATAAAAAATAACATTTTCCCAAACCAAAAAATTTGTGAGAATAGTGTTGTTTTCTCTTATTTACAGATCTCTGCAAAAACAAACAAACAAAAAGGCAGCTGAATACTCTGCTTTTCATTCATTATGTTGAAAAATTTTATATCATGTAGCTTCTAAAAACTTCACTTAAAACATTTATGAGGGAAAGCCGGGATGGCTCAGAGGGTTAAGTGCTCGCTTTGAAGCCCTGAGAACTAAGGATCGAATCCTGGCTCCGGCCCAGGCGGACCCACATGCTGAACTAGGGTGTGCTTCCCTAATGCGGTGAGGACCCCGGTTCAGTTCAAAAGAAAAAAAAACATTTATGAAATAATGACAGTAAAACGGCAAATAATATCTTTAGTGTTATAATGAAAATAGTTTTTTCACAGACCATACTTAGAGAGCTGCTTCTTTAGTTCTTGTTTTTAAGATAACAGATCCCAAGCTTACCTTTAATACTGGGTCTTTTTGAGGAGCATTTCCAGCCTGGGGCAAAAACAAATGACAAGTTTCAGTGCTCTCTGCCTTTGCCTGATATTTGGAAATTTTCTATTGCTTTTTGTCTTCTTGTTCTAAGACTAAAGCCCTTAATTAGAAATCTTTCAATGAGCCTCACAAACTGGAATTAAGTACCTTAACAAGTATAGAAAGTTTAGTTATAGTAGATTTTAAAGATTTTATTTTTTATTGTTTTTGACAGAGAGAGAGATACAGAGACAGAGAGAAGGGGGAGGGCCCAGAACAGTTTCCATAATTGCACATCATTGGTTTTTCCACATAGTTTCATTCCACAAGTGGACACAGGACTGCACAGGGCAGGGACTGGGCCGGGGTCTCACCCCAGTGAGAACTGAACCTGGGGCACTCCCCAGTTCAGCATATGGGTCCACACGGGCTGGGGCCGGGATTCGATCCTCGGTCCCCGGGACTGCAAAGTGAGCGCTTAAACCACTGAGCCATCCCGGCTTCCCCTATAGTAGATTTTATAATACAAATATTTAGTGTTTTATGATGCTTAGGAAGCTCCAGATGGCATTGTGTAAATGTGTCTCACTAAATCAGTACAGCTTTCATATGGAAAGTACTGACTCCTCTAGTTACTTAGCTACTATAAATACTGAGTTAGTCTTTTGTGGACATTATGCCTTTGAATATCCAGTCCTGGGTGGGTTTCTTAGACAGAAGTGACTGTTATAGGAATGAGTGCATCTTTTGTTCCCAACTACAGAGTTAAAGATAGAATTTATAGTTTTACCAAGTCTTTCAGGGGTTGTCTCCCAGCAGGGAGGGGAAGCAAAATGATTAGGTAGGAAGACACATGTTATACAAATTGGAATTCTAAGTTACTATTCTTTTGAGGAAGAGTTTTTGTTGTTTTTTGTAACCCAGGAAATCATTGGTTTAAAATTATAAAGAGCAGTGTTGTTGGCCAGTGTCAGCAGGACACTGCACCATATTCTTCTCCCAGGAGCTTGGGTTTCCTGTTTATCAACACTGAGTCCTTAATAATGGAAATTATATCCTTAGGCCCACTTTTTAAATGGTATTAAAAGGGACAAAATGTTCATACTCCTGGGGAAGCCGGGATGGCTCAGTGGGTCAAGCGCTCACTTTGCAGCGCCGGGGACCGAGGATCGAATCTCAGCCCCGGCCCATGCGGACCCATGTGCTGAGCTGGGGAGCTCCCCCAGTCCAGTTCTCTCTGTCTCTGTATCTATCTCTCTCTATCTCTGTCAAAAACAATAAAATAATAAATAAATAAATGTTCATACTTCTAAATATAAATTACATTTTGTTCTTTACATGGTATGAGAAAATGAAGTGTTTACATGAATTTTCCAGATTATTTTCTTTTAAGTATTATTCTTAAATTTTCATTATAGGATCTCTTTTCACACTACACACAAACATAAATTTTATATGGCTGAAGATTTATATGTAAAAAACAAAAAATGAAATTATTTTTATAACCTTGAGGTAGGAAAAAGCTTTCCTAAACAAGAGACAAAGTTCAGAAGTTACAAAAGAAGAGATTAGTAGGTATGACTACATTAAAAGTTTTTTAACTTCTATATAATAAAAATAATATTGAAAGATAAACAGAAAAATAATTATTAATATAGTATGTATAACAAAGTAAATATTTATATGATACAAAGGATTTCTACAAATTAATAAGTAAAAGATAAAAGAAAATGAGCAAAAGGTATGAACTGACAACAAAAGAAATACTAATGGTGAATGAACATAGTACAAGATGTCAAGAGTTCAGTGACAATCAGTAAAATGCAGAGAAACACAATCGTAAAATAAGTTCATTTTTTCTCTCAGATTGGCAATAGCCAAGATTGGGAGCAATGTTGGGAAGTGAGGAAGAGCCTTTCTTTTAGATTTTTTAACAGTGATTATGGAATGTGAATTGGTTTAGCCTTTTGAAGGACTTGGTAGAATCCATAACCTTAAAATGACATACATTCCCTTGACTGATAATTCCACTCCTAAAAATCTACTTCCACAAATATCTGTTTTCAGAGCCTGCTTCCACAAACATCATACATATACAAGAGTGTTTTCTTTAATAGTAAAAATTAAAGGCATAAAGATCAAGATAATATTCTCTTTATAGATGGCAAGGATATCGATAAGGGAAAAAACAAGGCAGAAAAATATGTGCATGATACCACTTTAAATGGTGGTGAGTGTGGGGATGGGCTGTTTTCATGTGTGCGTGTTTATACATAGGAAAGGTCCAAAAGAAAGTATAGACTTTTTAACAGAGGTTATTCCTGGAAGATAGGACTTTACATTTCTGTATTATTTGAATGTTTATTTGTGTGTTACACTTATAATTTAAAAAACATTGTAGCATTGCTTACTTCTTTGTCTTCTTATACTAATCATTATTGAGATTGTAGTTTAACTTTTAAAAGTTTTGGTAACTTAGAAAAATAATAATAGTAATAATAATGACTGCTAAAGTTTTATTGAGTACTTACTATACCCAGACATTGTGCCAAGCCCTTTATACATTTGTCTCATGATTATGAACATGCATTATCATACTGTATGCCTTTAAGAGTCATAGCCTGTTTCTTTGTACCTTAAAATATGCTGAATTTTTACATTTTGCTTATTGGTGTCTATTTGTAGAGTTTTCCTGTCTCTTCCCTTACTCTTGGATTGTCAACAGTCACTTCTCATTCCGATGTCATTAGCAGTCTGGATCTTTGGGGTCCTACTTTTAGTCATGTGTGTATAGAACATATCCCATTACTAAGTTCCTTTAAACACATTCGTCGCCGCGTCACCCATATCTGGGTGACGGGTATGCTTCCATGGGGGCCCCGTCACCCAAATATGGGTGACGCTCTTCTTGTTCAAGTAAATAGGATTTTCAGTTGGATTTTTAAAAGGAATTTAATGGAATAAGCATTGAAATATAAATATAGGATATACTCTTCTAAAACTCACTACTTCGTTATCACTACTCTCCTCACTTTCAATTATACGTTTACGCTGTCCAATGAACATTCTGAGGATAAAAAAGTCACTGACGTGCGTCTCAAAAAAAGTATGCTTCTCGACTAAATGAAGGAAGGATCTGGGATAACTGCAGTGAGATCCCAGGCAGTCCTCTAGCCAAAAAGCTTATCGCTCTCCCCATTTTGGAACTAAATACTTTGTAATAAATCGAAGGTTCGATAACGTTACTCGAGTTACATCCCTGCTATTTCCTGCTTATCGCTCTGTTTACGTTCTGGCGCTCCGGCGGTCGGACTTGGGCCGGTGAGAAACTCAGCCGAATCACGCTGGGCAACGAACGTGTTAAAGAATGTATTGCTCTGATGGTTCTGTTTATGAAGTTATATAGTGCTTTACTTAGAAAGTCTGACAATTAAGTTCGAGAACTCATACTAGAAAAAGTGCTATATATCCTCATTGCTAATTAGCACTACAGTCACTTTTGAAGTATCCCCCTTGGGAAGCTATGCACTGATGCCAGTTCCTAGTCCACCCTTCAAAGCAATTTTGAAACTCTTTCTGAGATGGCCATCAGAGTCATCATCGTATTACTGTTGATGTCCAGAATGTCATCAAAATGTCTTCCTTTCAAGATTTCCTTTATCTTCAGGTAAAGAAAAAAGTCATTGGGGACCAGATCAGGTGAGTAGGGAGGTGTTTCAGTAGTTAATTTGTTGACTGGCTAAAAACTCCCTCAGACAGTGCTATGTAAGCTGGTGCATTGTCATGATGCAAGAGCCATGAGCTGTTGGCGAAAGTTCAGGTTGTTTTCATGTAACTTTTTCACACAGCCTTTCAGCACTTCCAGTTGGTACAAATTCATAATGGACAATCCTTCTGATAACAAAAAAAGTTAGCAACATCATTTTGAACCTTGATTTGGAATGACAGAACTCTTTTGGTCATAGAGAATTGGCTGACTTCCATTGTGCACTTGGACACTTTGTTTCACGGTTGTAATAATACACCCATGTTTCATCACCGGTGATTACACAGCCCAAAACATTGTCTTGCCTCGCTAAAAGGTCTTGGCAAACTTCGACTTTCCATTGCTTTTGTTCATCAGTGAGCTCCTTCGGGAACATTTCTGCACACACCTTTCTCATGCCAAGATTTTTAGGGAAGATTTTCCTGTTTCCCTACCAAGTTTACTTGATCTGCTATGCTTCTCACTGTCAGTCAACAATTTGAACACACAATTCAATGAATTTTTGCAATGATTTCATCAGTTCTGCTCATTACTGGCCGCCCTGACCTCTCTTCATCAGTGATGCTTTCTCTCCCCTCAGAAAAAAGTTTAATACATTTGTACACTGCTGTTTTCTTCATGGCATTATCCCCATCAACTTGGACTAACATATCCCTGAATTCACTTCTACTCTTGCCAAGTTTAACAAGAAATTTAATGTTTGTTGCTCTAATTCAAGCTTCAACATTCTCATAACGGCACACAAAAACCACACAATAATGAATGCCACTCAGAAAGACACCGCCACACGTCAACACAAATACAGCTGTGAGTCACTGATATACCAAAATTATAAAACCTTACCAAGTTATTTGTACAGTGCTGCCAATATAAGTGCACAGTGGCAAGTTCACAAACTTAATTGTCAGGCCATGCATGCTCCTATCTTCTTCCCAAGAGGGACTTGTGTTCTGAGAAATAGGTATATAATTGGTTTTTAAACATTTTATTATTTACTGTTCCAAGGCGGACATACTATCTAAAATGTAAATATAAAAACTAACTATGGGTTATTTTCCCCATTCAGTTTACAGAGATTATAGCTGTAATAGTTTAGTAATTTTCTTTTTAAGAAAAAATCTGTTTAAGTATTTTCCAAGCACTTAGGATAATGCTGAAAAAAAAGGTAAGATCTCAGGTGTTTTCCTGTGAAGTATGATGGAGCTCTTAAAAATTAATACCACCTAGATTTTCATTCTTATTTCTTTTTTCTTTTTTTTTTTTTTTTTTGCCTTTTTTAGATTCTCGCCTCCATTGAGCTGCTGGCCCGCTCATTGCCAAAAATTCACCGCAGTGCATCAGAACCGTCCTTGAATCGGGCTGGCTTCCAAACAGAGGATTTTAGTTTATACGCTTGTGCTTCTCCAAAAACACCCATCCAGGCAGGGGGATATGGTGCGTTTACTGTCCACTGAAACAAAGTAAATGAATGAGAGAGTATAGGAGGGTAGGGACAAAGGAAAATGAACATATTTTTGTGTATATATTTGTTTCGTTGCATAGGATATTCCTTTTTTCTTTTTTTTTTTTTAAGGTGAACCAAAGAACACATGTTTTTAAAGACTGGCTATAATGTTTTCCTGATCTATTATAAAATTCATACTTAGCATTGGCAACATCCAAGGGTTTTTAAAATGCACAGACATTGCAAAAAATTTGCAGTGCCTCTTCCAGGTGTTTTACTTCCTGATCCAAGTTTGGTTTGTTTACTTGGCTATTCTAATTATTAAACTTTAGTTAAACTTTACCTAGGTACCTTTTGTCATTGACTGTCACAGGTCCATTAGGATCTCCCAGGAGCAGCACCACTCCTATGCCGTTACTGTAGGTTGGTAGCCTGTGTCAGGTCAGGCAAAACAAACAGATCTCATTTAGGAAGTCAGTATAACTGAGTACCGTAAGCTTATTTTTATTCTTAATATTTGTTTTATGACAATATCTTTTTATTACAGTTTGGAAAGTATGAACATTCTTTATTCCCTAAATAAAGCAATAGACTAAATTTCTTTTATAAATTGTGGATGCAGGTAGCCACAGCTATTGCTGAGGACTGGCACGTTTGACATGAATAACATTGTTTAACTTTGGATTTGAAGTGGGGAAATGTTATAAATTAGAGTTTCTTTTAGATATTTCTTTATATATTAAGGATAACTTATACATATAGAAGCCGAAAATTTCTTACAAATGCACTACCGTCTTTCCCCCAAAAAATTCACAGAATCCTGTGAGAACTCTTAGGTTTGTTTGTTTTTTCTTTTAGATATTTCTAGTTGCCAAACACCAGGTAATTAATTTTTAAAAAATTATTACTTTGGCTACCTCTCAGGATGCCTGTTTTGGGGAAGCCAGGATGGCTCAGTGGGTTAAGCGCTCACTTTGCAGTGCCAGGGACCCAGGATTGAATCTCAGCCCCTGCCCTGCGGACCCATGTGCTGAACTGGGGAGTGCCCCCAGTTCAGTTCTCTCTCTCTCTCTGTATCTCTCTCTCTCTCTCTCTCTGTCAAAAACAATTTAAAAAAAAAAGGATGCCTGTTTTAGCATTCACTTTATCCATGTGTCTCATAAAATTTCTATGCTTCATATAGTCTTTTCCCATCAAGATTCTACTTACTATGAATGAATGCTATTCTCTTTTTTGTATTCCACATTATAAAGTACCAGTTGGCACGTTCTAAAGCTTACACTTTCTGTGTACAAAATGACTGTAATGTGGCAGTCAGTATATTCTTACTGTGAACCATGATATTAGTGGGAGTCAAAAGTGTAAGAAGCAGCATTGCTGTCATCTTATCAAAGAATTGTCATCTCTGCTTCAGAGTTGGCCTAGAGACCAAAGCCAACCTCTTAAATATATCTTCTCTTATTCAGTTTGAATTTTTGATGATTTCTAAATACAGCTGACAGATCAAGGTTATTCAGACACACAGACAACATCCGCACAAATGCTATCCTTTGAAGTTAATAAAGAAGAAATTTGGGAAGACTTTAATGATAATTTTTAAGTACCACAAATAAATTTTTGAAATCCTTCTTTTATTTGAACAGGTTAGATTTCAACCAGGGAAACCTTCAGTGATAACCTTTGCCCTCTCATTGGGTAGCTTAAGATAAGTAATGCCACTGATGATTTTAAAAATTAGTCCATAACTTTCAATTTAGGCAAGAGTAGTAAAAACAAAAACATTTCTCATATTTTAAAATATAAGAATAAGAAAGACATAAGATAGTATAACATATTGGAAAACATCAAAGTGTATAATTTCTAAATCCTTCTGAAGATAAGATTATTAGTAATTATTAGATGGTGTTTTATTTATTCACAAATTGAATAGCAAGCAAGTAGCTAACAAAGTTTTAACAAAATTGACTTGGTCTATGGAATGCTTAAAGATTTGGGCATTTTGAAGTACAAGAGTCAATGGATCTTTTTATTGATAGTGTTCTTTCTATAATTCCCCAGTATACTTGCTTCACTTTTATCTTCCTTTCTTTGTACACTCTCTTTTTTTCTCCAACACTAAGGTGTGTGGAGGACCCCACCATCTGCATTTGAGTCCTTTCCTTTTTTTGTTTACCGGTCTTCTTTGCCAGAGAACATTCATTGCTAAACTCTTGCAGCTGCCATCCCATAAATATTGGAACATGCCTCCAAAAGGTTACATAGTAATTCTCTTTGTTCCACTGGTAATGTTAGTGGAAGAATATTCAAAGTATAGCAGGTGATGTTTAAATAACATAGATCTGGAAATGTAGGAAGTATTAGAATGACATATGGTAGTTTCCGTTTGTGTTGTTGTTTGTTGTTTGTTTTACACTGAGTTTTAGATACTCTTATAGCCTCCAAATAAAGAAAAACTTTATTTCCCTAACCATATGTAAACTTAATCACTCTAAGTAGGTATTTGAAACAGAAGGACATTCATCCTCTTGTGATTAACTGCTGCTTTCCTAAAACTTGACCCTTCATTGAAGTTGCTTTCCTTCTTCAGGAAGCAACCTTTTCATAAAATTTGTTTCACATTTGCAGTTTTACTAGTGAATGATGAGGAATGAGATCTGTCTTCTTAATTTTAAGTAGTTTATGTATCACAGCATTTAATCAAATGTTTCAGGTTTATTTTCTGATACTACAATATTGTACTAGCCATTTAAATACTAAACCAGTAGTTCAAATCAGTAACTGTTTCACACACCAGCTTAAATGGCCTTTCTCTCAAGTTGGTCACACTCAATTTAAGGAAGTGATTTACCTGTTTTTTAAGACAGTATTATGAAATGAGTACTTCATGACTAAACCATTTTGTCAGTTATAGCCATCTTATTTGATGCCTTGATGGGAATTTTTATTTTACTAAATATTTCATCTATCCTGTGATAATTTCTCTAAAGAATTTAAGAAATCTAGTGTATCTATGCCAGAATGTTTCTCATCCTTTTGATACTGCCTGAAATCTCACCACAAAGAAAGAATGGGACTTCTGGTTTCAAATTACAGCCCCCCTTTATGTAAAGCAGTGCTTCATTTGTGTACAAAATAACACTGGATTTTTCATAACATATTTTATCTTTAAGGGGAATTTTATCAAATTATATGTAGAGCAGCCACTGAAATACATTCAGTCCTGGAATAAAGGATAATTATTTAGTAACATCTTAAAATTAGTTAATAAAGCCTTTAGTTTTCAAATAAACCATGATATTGGAGGCATATAAAATCACAGGGTCTTCCTAAGTGTTCGCTGCCCTATTCCTGTCAGTTGGAAAATAGCACTTACATTCTTCTCAATCAAAAAGGTTTATAAAACATTTTTTTTAATGTTTTATTTTGACCTCTGATTGATTTTTCAGTTAATAATTAAATTAATATTCTGAGATTTTCAAAAAAAATCACAAAGTATATGGGTATTTCACTTCATATAACTTCACACAAGTAGAGTTGACTCTTACCTGAAATAAAATAGGGTGGGAGGTATGATAATAGAGATTTCCAAATAGGCAGGAAGAAATAAGCAGGAAAAAATTTTTTTCTCCCCGAAAGCAGATCCATCGCCTGTTACCTCCATTTTTTCTTAATTTTCTCAATGACTTCAGGGACATACAGAGTCTGGCAGAAGTAATTCCCTTTTCTAAGTAGTATAGTGTGACAGAGTGTGATATTGTTATGTTACAGAATTACATGCTTATGATTTTGTAATAATCATAAAGGGCATTGCTTCTGCTGGACCCTGTATATAAAAAGTTTATTGATCCTAAACTCTTATTTCTTTATATCTTTGTTTTATTCCTGGACCTGAAAAGAGTTACATTCTATTAGAAGCAGTAGAGTTTGGTAGGATGATCTTTAGTGTTTGCTTTATTGGTATTACTATTTCATTTGGACTTCGTTGGTAAGATTTTGTGTATTGGGAGTTTCGGGTGTTTTTTATTTTTGTTTGGATTTTTTTATTTATTTCATTATTTTTTGCTTTTTTTTTCATTTTTTGGGTGTTTTATTTTTAAGACTAATTAATACATTTGTAGATTAGAACACTATTCAACAAAATGGAGCATCTAATTGTAATAATAAGAAAAATTAAAGATTTTTTAAAGTTGTGTTGTTTTTTTTTAAAGATTTATTGTTTTGTTTTGTTTTGTTTTTTGACAGAGAGAGAGGGAGACCGACAGAGATAGATAGAGAGAAGAAGGGGGAGGGCCCAGAGCAGTCTCCATAGTTGACAGAATTAGTTTTCCACATAGTTTCACTCCACAGGTGGGCACGGGGCAGGAACTGGGCCAGGAGCCTCCTGCATAGGACCTGCCAAGAACTGAACTGGGGGCACACCAGTTCAGCATATGGGTCCACATGGACCACGGCTGGGATTCGATCCTCAGGCTCCAGGGCTGCAAAGTGAACGCTTAACCAGCTGAGCCATCTCAGCTTCCCCTAAAGTTATTTTTTAATGTGTCTGTAAGATTTGGCATAGAGTATATTATTTTCTGATGTTTTCTCAATTAATAGATGAATTCTAGCCATTTTTATAAAGATTTCTATTAAGTAAATCTAGTTTTCATATTACCTTCCTTTAATGAGACTTAGATTCTCCTAGAAGATACAATGACTACTCATCAGAATGTTGAGAATTACTTTAAAGAAATATATTAAAATACTAGAAAAAAATAGCAACCTTAAAACCATAATGTACTCAAACCAAGAGAAAAGGTAATGGGAATTTTTATATAATTTCTAGTCTCACAATATAATACTCTCCAATGTCTTAGTAATTTGACTTTTTTTAAATCAGTGCCAAAGTCCCTCATCCTTTTAACTTTAAATAGGAGGTAATGATTCTTTTACCAATCCTTGATATTTTGACTCATAATCCCTTGGTTAATTGCTTGTTAAAAGGAATCCTTAGATGGAAAGAGATAGAGATAGTATCACTATATGTAGCCCAATTAGTAGTTGTATTTGGAATTTGAAAAACAAATTATTAATTATTGGAAACTGTTTAGAGGCTTGTTAATTGTTAAGACATTCAACTTTGGAGTCAGCACTTTGCTATGCATTTCAGCTCTGCCATGTTCTAGCTGTGAGATCTTGGGCAATTTACTTAACCATTCTAAACCCCAGCTTGCTGCTTTTTAAAATAAAGAAAATTAATAAATAGAATCTGCCTCAGAGTTATTATGAGCATCAGATGCAAATATGTGTAAAGCATTCAGTGAGGCACCTACTATATAACAGGCATTCAGATAGTCACTAATTTCATCAGCGTACAATCTGAGGGTTCAAGGCAACCAGTCATTAGCAGTCTTTTTTTTGTTGTTGGGACATGCCAGTGTTCTCTAGTAAACAGTTAGAATCTAATAGCATTCAGAAAATGAATGGGTTATTCCTAGATTAAATAAGAGTGTTCATATAAATGATTGCTTGGATCCTCATCAGAAGCTACTGTTACTGAAAAATGATGTTAAGATTGGTCAAATTCTGATTGTTGTCATTTATTAACAACTCCCCACCCCCACCCCCGAAATTAACTATAGTGTATACAATAAGAGGAACAGACCTTTAGTTACAAGTAGAATATGTGGACAAAATGATAATTGAAAAATAATGGCGTGAAGCTTCCAAATTCAGTAAGGTAAAAGAGTAACTCAAAGGGATTTTGTGGTTTAAAGAATTTCTTATGCTGAGAATAATGTTCAGTGATATGTGCTTATATGTAATTTTTTGGTAGTTTAAAAGATGAAATGAACTATAAAATGGAGGGTCTGGATTTTCTTCCTGTCAAATGTGTAGTGACATTATTTGACTTTTTAATTTTATTATTCCTCCTTCCTTTCTAATAGTAACATTAAAATAATGAAAATAAGTTGCTATGTCAGGAGCCAAGTATTCTACAAATCAGCATTCCTATTTTACAGTCAGTTTCTGAGATATTTTGTTCATTGGAACTATTTTCAGCTTAATTAGAACCATAGCATGTAAAAGTCAACTAAGAAATTGTCTGCAGACTTGATATTTAATTAATATAACTGAACCATAGTCTACACACTATATGCTGTCTTTCATGAATTTCAGTAATTTTTGCTTTTTAAATTTGTGATGGTGTTGCTAGATTTGTAATACACAGCTTTCAGTGAGGTTTCACTGAGCCTTCTCTGTGTCTAGACTATGTGAGATAACCTTTTTTAAATTAGCTCTTGTCCTCCCTCTACAGGAGAATTTACAGCCTTCAAGTAGCCACATCATCATGGCAGCATCTGCTCTCATTTCTTAAGTCTTGTGTTCGTACAATTTGTTAACATCAAAACACAGTTCTGTTTCTCAAATCTTTTTTTAAAGATACAAAATTTTTAATGCATAAGCTGGTGTGGAACAGAACGGAATTTCCCATGCAAGTAAAGAGGGAAGAATGTTTTAGGAGCCAGAATTCTCTGCTGCCAGTGTTTCTCCTTCAAACACCATGTGCATACAAGTCTACCCACTCCCAGGAAGAAAGAGGAGAGACCCTGAGTTCTGGCCTTTTGATGGTCAGGCATGATGGAAAGAAACTGCTGCTACAGCTTGGAAGATTTGCTATGGAAAGTCAACTTTGCCCTTCTAACCACCAGATCAGTGTATGGCTGACCATCTGATGGGGCAGTGGCCATCACCAAGCATCGTTCTCTTCCCTGTTCTGGAATTTTGCTGTGGAGCTCTTTGCCCTAGCCACCACCAGTTAATTTCTGAGGGATGGAACAAGAATGCAGCATGCCCTATCTGTGTGGTGTATGGTCAGTCCTTGACAGATTTCTATCAAAATGAAGTGATTTTATTTAAATGGCGGATGAGAGGGACAGAGGAGCTACGATTTGGTGCAGAGGAAAAGGGAATGCTGCATCTTTTTCCTGACCTACTGGGTTCCTGGCCTTTTGTTTCCTTGTTCACTGAAGTGTCTGTGTGTCTAAGCAGGCTGGAAAGTGCTGGCACACATTGCCTTCTTTCCTCATTGGGTCCAGCAATGAAGAGAAGTGTTTGGGGATTTTTTTTTTTTTCTCCATAATATAGCAGGTTCTCAGGAAAACCTTTCTCCTACGCTCTTCCAGTCACCAAGTACTTACGTGGCTACTTTGTCCAGGGCACAAAACATGCCATGGTAGTATCTAATTAAAAGCCTACAAAACTGCTTCATAACAGTTTTGAATGTGAGACATTTATGTAATTAAATGTAAGGTACAAGTTTTAATTTCTGAGTTTCTTCTATTATATTTTTATTAAAAAGAAAATAATTATCAGATTTAATTGAATTGGAATAAAATAATAATTCCCAACAGAATTATATATCCTGGAAAATTGTATTTTTGTTACATAAACCACTTTTAAAGAAAAATCATTATCCTTTTCTCTACCTAAATATGGGGAGCCTTAGCATAATGACAGATATTTATAATTTTTAAATTAATGGTACTTGCTGGATCCATACTAACATCTTTGTTAATATCTCATTGTTTCTTCCAACTTCTACACTACCTACATCCTCTTTCTCATCTTTTATCTAGAATATGCAACCTAAAATAAAAATGGTGTGGTGTCTCCATTAATTCTCCTCCCTTTTTTCACAAGCCTGGTCTTCAAAACGTTGAGTAATTTGGCAGCTGAGTTCCCCAGGCAGAGAATAGAGCAATATAGGTTTCTTAAGACTGAGGGAGGATATGTGAAGCTTAACATCATGTTGTCTTTATAGAAAGAGTTGTGATATTAAGAATCTCATTCTTTGTATAAATGGAAAATATAACCTAGTCATAGCCTTTTGCCTTTACTGAAGGGTGGTATAAATCACAGTAATGGCAAAAAGTGATTCCAGACATATTAATGGCAAATACCTCTCATCATGAGTCTAGAATCTCTTATCAAGATTTAGAATTGTAAATCAAATACACTTAACCACATTATATAGCCAAGAAGCTGAAAGAAATTAGACGGAACCTACAACCTACAACCCTGGTGTACCAGGGAATTAGAAAAGGTTATTGAAAATTTTCAAACTGTAACTCATCCCCAGTATCTATCTTTCAGCCTACTAACGCTCACTGCCATTACATTGATTATTGCTAAAATACTGTATTCAGAGGAAGGCCTACTGAAAATTCTATGAACTTGTAAAAGGTTGTCCCAGTAAAATGGAAAATATACCAAAGTTATTGGTGAATTGGAAAAGCAGTGTGTTCTTAAGTCCTAATGGACAGAGCAACATCTTTAAAAATTTAGAAATTGGAAAGATGGAAATGGTTTGTGCTGATTTGAAGAGCATCTTTTGTGCATAATGCTGCCTCTTTTAAAAGCAGTTTCTTTTTCTTTTAAAATATATCCCCCTAGATGCTTTTAAGCATGCATGTGTTCCCTTTCCCAAGATAGTAGAGAGCTGGCTTGAACAGTAAGCATGTGCTGCTGAGCAGGTAGAGCCTGCTGGAGGCTCAGGTGGAGGGCTATCTCGGCGGCAGGGCCAGTACAGGAATTGCTTATGGAGGAAACTTAGCATTGGAGCTTTCAAACAAAATTCACGATGATACACTTTTTTCTTTCCCTTCTTTTTTGAGAAGGTTGCTCTCTCATTTGAAAATGGGGAACAGACTTGATCTCAAATGAAGCTGAGCCTAGAAGCCAGGCTCAGGGTACTCTTGAGAGATTTTTATAGAGCCCTTAAAAAATAAAAATAAGATTTGAATATTTCCTTTTTCTTCCTTTTTCCAATCGCATAGTATTTTTCTCTAGTTTACAGTTGACATGAAAAGGGTGTTTCCTCTGAGTTTCACTTACTTTATGTTTTGATGCTTAACCTACAGATAGACTTGAGCTCCCAAGAAATACAAGGAAGAACTTGTTTGTGCAAAGCACTTTATGAGCAATTTATATAGATAGTGTGTGGCTGCTTCACTGCTTACCTTGTAAGGCCATAATTACCTGTCTTTTGTAAAGTGACTACAGTGCCTTCTGTAGTGTATTTTATTTTAGTTAAGGAGAGGTGAAGCCTTCTGAAATTTTTGAGAGCAGCCATAAAAGATTGTTTCAAAAGATGTATTCCTGATGGATTTTTCATCAAACTACAGTCCAGAATCTAGACTTTTGCCACAAATTAATATTGACTAAAAAGTCATTTATAAAAAGGATTTGTCAATAGAAAGTCCAATGTGATTATTTGCAATTATGGGCACCTTAAATGAAGATTCCCATCTAGTTGTCAAATTCTGGTCTCTGTATAGGAAATCTGATAGGACATACTGAGATGTCCTGGAAGATAAAATCCCATATAAAGTACATGTGTTACATTCATGTTGGTGTTAGAGAAGAAAGAGCAATATATAGTTATAAATTCAAGACTTCAACACTGTCAACCTAAAACTAAATATTTCCTAGATTCTCCTTGGGTGCCGTCACAGCTCTTTTACTACACGATGTTAACTTATATTCATCCGGCAGTGTTGCAGCTGCTGCACACCCCTCAGCTCTCAGCTACCCCTGCACATCCACCCTCCAGCCCTCTGCAGACCTCATCTAGCTTTAGTGTGAAACATATTGCAGTCAGGTAACCTCTTGGAAAAACTACCTCCTCAGAATGAGGTAATGAATAGTTATTTATTTTAAAATATGAAAAGTCAGGAGCTCTAGAACATGAAGACGATTTAGGATTTTGACTGTTCTGTGTACTTGTTTGTATTTGAGCATGTGTTTTGTCCTGAAGGGCATTATACATTTAGGCAGTAATACTGGAAAATGTAGCTCAGTATCTGAATGTTGGGAGTGGCGCCACAATCTGTTGAGAGTACATTTCAAAATTTTAACCTTAAGTCAGTTGCATGAAATAGTTACAGTATCACTTCACTAACGATAAAATTTTAATTTTTAGTGGGCTTGGCAAGACAATACATCTTCATAATGAGTTACACAGCTTTGTCACTTGCACAGATAAATCTATAGAGAGACTGCCCAGCTAAGGGTAGAAAATATTACCCATTTTGCAAGATTCTCTTCCTTGTCCCAAGTTGGCATTATTAGTGCTAGAATATCAGCACCTTGAGGCTAGCAGATTCCATTAGGGTATTTAAAAAATAAAAATAAAAACATAGCCAGACATGGAAGGCTTACTATGAGTATGGACAGGAAATAGCTTACATATCATACAATGAAATGGTGTAAGTGAGGCTCTACAAAAATACCTTGACAATTTGCCAAATGATCTTACTGTGCCTTCATGATGCAATAAAAAAAAAAAAGCTACAATTTTAGCAGAAATCAGTGATTTGTGAAGAGAGCAGCCACTCTGGTCTGACTCAGCTGTGTTCATATTTTTTAGAGTGCAATTTAGGCTGCAAAGATAAATGCACTAAAGAGTTTATAGCCAAAATCACATTTTAAAGAAATGAAAAAACACAGGTAAATTTTCAGTGAACAAATTTATTTTTTTAAAGTACATAATCCCTAGTATAGTCAAATGTATTTATCACATAGAGCAAATAGGTTGAAATTACAGTTCAGTGACATTTCTAGAGAAACTTTTTCTACTCCCATAGGTTCATCAGAGCATGAAACTTTTATATAACAGAAATGTTCGAAAGACATTTTAAGAAATTGCTATAGTTTAGAATTGAAGTACTGTGTGTTGGGCAGGAATCGTATATTAACTTAGGGGAAGGAAATTAAAATTCAGGACAGAATTTGATTTTTCTCGGTTTTCAGAGTACTGCTGCCAACCTAGACACTGATTTTTCAGAGTTTGGAAATGTAAACTTGCCTCCCCGGACTGATGGGCAAATTAAGTGAGACTGTACTGCTAATGCTCTTCGGGGTGCTGGGGTGCGGTGGGGAGGCTCCTTTATGAGGGAGCATTACCGGAATACTTAGTGACCTGGTCAGTGGGTGTGAACTAGACACACTCTGTAGTGTGCCTTGTATCTTGTTTCATTCCTCACCACCCCTGAGAAGGGTCGTCTGCTGTCTTCAGTGAGTGCTAGGCGTTTCACTAAGGAATGTCACTACTGCCGTAGAGCACTTAGAAGCTGGGGAGGACAGTAGCATCTGCCTGACTGGTACACTGGCCAGTGTATCCGTGTTTCTCGTTGCTAGCTCGAGTAAAATTGCAAATACTGGTAAGGTGGATGTATCAGTACACCAGACAGTAAACTTTGTTTTGTTGCTTTCAGATAGCTTATTTTTACTTCTGTTTTGGCAAAGACATTTAAATTGAAATTCAGTCCTAACTTTTGTCATTGTAGAAAGGGTAATTAAGTTTCTATTGGGAATTTTAAAGGTAGAAGACAAACCTAAATCCTCAAATCTTAAGTATAACTGCTTTATTTAAAAATACATAGGGACAGTTAGTCCCCACCTCAAAAAAACCTTTTAGTAGAACTTTTATTTCAGCATCACAACTTCAACTTAATTTAGTTTTAAATACATCAGTTTCATTAAAATGTTTATTATCTGTTTTGACTAATTAGTGACATAATCAGTTATGCATGAGGACACAGCCAGTGTATTTTTTCTGTGATGCATTTTTTTTTTAAAGTAATATAGATTGAAGCACTCTGAAAACAAAGAAGTATGTTTATTCATGTTAGTATCAGAAAAGAGATTTGTGTAAACCTCCTGTGTGTCCTGGCAGGCTGAGCGTGTCCCACACCCATGAGCAGCTGGTTCTCATCAGTTTATCTACGTAGGAAATCTGGCCTGAAGTCCTCAGGGGAAGGAGCGGAGGACAGGTTCCCTGTACAGGGATAGAGATGGGGATTGTAAGTTGCTTGGTACCAGATTTCTTTTGAAAATTTTTTTAACCCATGTGAGTTTTGGTGTAGTATGAATTACATAAGAGGAAACTTCAGACTAGCATAAGCCACAAAGCCCACAGACTAGGCACAAATACAGAGAAAATGGACCAAATAGGATGGGGAAGGGTGTGGGAGTAAGTCTGAGGGTGGGGAAAATGGACATGAGGGTGGGAAATAAACAATTATCTGAAATAAAATGTAAGCGTGCAATAAAGTGTGCTTTTTATTCTAAGCTGTGAACGGTTTTTGAAAAAATCATTCCTTATACATTTGTGTGTTCCATAGCTGATTAAAAACAGCTGTGTTAAACAATGCCTTTTTATTCATGTTAATTACCAACATAAGTGGCTAAACTTTATGTCTTATTTATCTTCATGTTATATTAGTTTACATACAGGGGTGTGTGTATGCTGTTCCCTTTTCCCTGCTTCATTTGAAAACGCACTCATAGGGTCCTGTTTCCTGTGGCCATGCCAACGTTAGTCTTGGTTTGGCCTTCATGATGTCGCCTGATGTGAAGGACCACCAGTGATATATTTCGGTGGTGGTCTCATTTGTTGTACACCTTGACCCTTTCCTTACTCAGCAATTGCTGCTTCTCCTAAAATAGGAGCATACAACTGATCAGGGGATTGAATTTGATCGTTCATTGACCATATGTTCCTTTGAATTCTATTCAGTAGTTATGATTGGCCTTTGGTTTGGACCAAGAAGGAAATCATCCCCCTTTTCATTTACTTCTCGGTTTGAGGACAATTCTATAAGGGAGAGGAAAGGGAAATCCGTCGTATTTTAACAGGTGAATGAGTGGCTCCTGCTCAACACTCCAAACCTTACAGCAATTCATATACCTTCCTCTCTCGCTGCCAGAGGCTCAAGTTTAGTTCACTTCAGTTCCACTCAAGCATTGAAAAGGTTCTCGTGGAGTCTGGGGTATACCCAGTGAAAGGAGGACTTTGTAGTTAATTGACCACAGACCTCTACCTGCTTTACAAAAACTACTATGGAGTAACTATTTTTAAAGATTATTTTTCAACTCATAAAAAAACATCTATTTTCAGTCAAATGGATGGTGTCTCTGTCTTGTCCCTTAATCCTCAGTGTTTGCTTTTATTTTATTTCTAATTCTTCCCCACACTTGATACTTTGGTTCTCTTTCCTGCTCAGGTCCCTTCATTTGTACTTTGGAATTTTTCTCATGTAAATTTGTACAATGGAAAATATTGTTCCATTTGGATAGAAAGCATGAAGAATAAAATAAAAAGATAGCTGAAATTCAGATTGAAGAAATTTATTTGTGTAAACTTATTTAAACTCTGTATTATATAAAAGGCAAAAAAGTTCTATGTACTTGATGTGAATATGCAAATATTGCTATAATAAAGATTGACTGCATGGAGAAGTCTTCATCAAGATTATTTTTCTGGCACTTTCACATTCAGTAACAAAGTAGTCAGGGTTTGACAGTTCTTCAGGCAGTGGAGGGACTGAGAACTATACATTGTTTTATACATGATGTCTATTACTGCTTGATGGGTAGAAGGGACTTGTAGGAGAAATAGTTTTAAAAGTAAATTGTCGGGAAAGCTGGGATGGCTCAGCAGATTAAGTGCTTGCTTTGAAGCCCCGGGGACCAAGGATCGAATCCCGGCCCCAGCCCATGGGAACCGATATGCTGAACTGGGGTGTGCCCCCAGCTCCGTTCTTGCCGGAACCTATGCAAGACGCTCCCGGCCCAGTTCCTGCCCTGCGCAGCCCTGTGCCCACCTGTGGAGTGAAACTATATGGAAAACTAATGTCAACTATGGAGACTGCTCTGGGCCCTCCCCCTTCCTGTCTCTCCCTGTCTGTCTCTATCAAAAATCAGTAAAATAAATCTCTTAAAAAAGTAAACTGTCAACATGAATGCCTGCTACATTGTACTGGTTACAGTTGTAATGGTGGCAGTCTTTTGTCCTGTTTGTAATAACACTCAAGCATTTTTGATGCTGTGCTGTGCTTCCCTCCAGGGGCTCAGTTGAAGTATATACTTTGAGTCATCTAGTCTGTCTGGAGTTCTTAAAGTTGTATCTTTTGAACATTTCTGACACAACTTGTGTTACATTTTCTGTATGGACACAGAATGTACACAAATTTGAAACAATTCACACGATTTTTACTACTTTTTTTTTCTTTAAGATTTATCTTGTTTTTGACAGAGACAGAGAAGGGGGAGGGCCCAGCGCAGTCTCCATAGTTGTACATCATCATCAGTTTTCAACATGGTTTTGTTCCACACAGGTGGGCAGGAGCCGAGCAGGGTGGGAACTGGGCCAGGGGCCTCCCGCATGGGAAGCACAGCCCAGCATATGGGTACACACGGGCTGGGGCTGGGATTCGATCCTCATTCTCCAGGGCTGCAAAGCAAGTGCTTAACTCACAGCCATCCTGGCTTCCCCTACTTCATTTTTAAAAATACGCAGAGTTGATTTTTATGCACTTGATGTCAATACCTGAAGACTGAAGTGGATTATATTCAAACTATGTCTAATTACTAGGCACTTTCCAGAAGAAAGGTTATTTTAAAATTTCATTTGGAAACCTGTGTTTGAGAATAGGAACAGAAGTCTCCAAGATGGCACATACTCTGGTTTCTGGTCCTCATGTCTGGTTTTTTTTTAAGATTTATTGTTTTTTGTTTGTTTATTTATTGTTAAATTTAATGAGGTTACATTGGTTGGTATCATGTCTAACTAACCATAAAATGCTGACCAGACTTAAGTATTTTTTTTTTCTGAACTGCAATTCTTTTTTTTTTGAATGGCAGTTTTCTCAACTGGAAAATATAGTTCTACAAATATTTTAGAAACTCATTTTCTAAATAACCTCATGATTACAACAGAATAACTGGCCTAAAAGAATGTATTATTAGTCTACAAGAGGTTTTCCTTAAAATTCAGCCCAGAATTGTGAATGCTTTAATTATTGTGATAAAATTCTAGGGGATGGCTCAGCAGTTTGAGCACTTCTCTTGTAGCCGGGGTTTGAGGATCGAATCCCAGCCCCAGCCCCTGTAGACCCATATGCTGAGCTGGGATGTGCCCCGTCCAGTTCTCGCCAGGGCGAACTTCCCATGTAGGAAGCCCCCAGTGGGGGTGTGCCTCCCATGCAAGAGGCCCCCAGCATGGTTCCTGCCCTGCGCAGCCCCACGCCCACCTGTGGAACGGTAGGTACTATGTCGAAAACTAATGTGCAACTATGGAGACTGTTCTGGGCTCTCCCCCTTCTGTCTCTCAAAAACAATAAAAATAAATCTTTAAAAAAATAATATTATAAAGAACCCTACCACAGCTAGCTTTCCCAAAATTGTATCAGGAGCTGTGGTAATTGCACCTACTGTCTGGGTTATATCGTCGTCCTAGATGCATAAAATATTAAAGCAGAGAGTTCTTAAAGATAATCCGGTCTAGATCCCCTATCAGTTACTGACTATGAAGCCCCAAGGCTCAAACAGCCAGGACTCAAAGTCAGGACCTGTTTCCAAGATCAACACTGCATTTTACATAATTTTGTTGGTACCTATAATGAAATTTAAATAGAAGTGGGTTGATTGTATAACAGTTTGTATTTTAACTAAATAAGGATGTTATACGAGGCATATCCACTTGCCCACTTGCCTGTTATCACTAATGAGGTAAGATGCTGCTCACGTGGGTAACAAAAAGCAAAGACCCAGCTGCTGAGGCTCATGAACAGCACAAGTGGCTGCCTGCTTCCTCCACTGCACATTCCAGTGACACTTAAGTCTGCCAGAGGCTTCTCACTGCAGTTCACACAAATCCACACCTACAACCATGACCTATTACCCTCATCCACTCCCAAACTCACCTGCCAGAGCCCCACTGGACTTTCAGTTCCTTAAACAGTGACTTTGGTCCCTCCCTAGACTTTGGTTCTTGCTGTCCCGTGGTCCTATAGAGCACTCTTCCCTCAGACCCTCACACAACTGGTTCTTCCTGCTTGTTCAGGTTTCAGCTCAAGTGCCTTCCCTGTCAACCCCAAAACCACCCTCCCCTTGAGCACTTAATAAACCTTGTTTTCCCTTCCTAAAATCTAAGCTCTCTGTAAACAGTCTTGTTTAGCAAGGTATTTCCAATGCCTAGGTTGTTGAAAACCTAAATTAAAATATGAATAGTTATGCTTGTAGGCAAGTCATTAAGCTACTCTATACTGCAGATTTTTATCTGTGGATAGAGGAAAATTCTGTCCTATCAGAACTGTGATGCTACTTTGAAATAAATTATAGAAAAATCGTAGAATATCCTATTTCAC
Source organism: Craseonycteris thonglongyai (assembly GCA_004027555.1). Classification (NCBI taxonomy): domain Eukaryota; kingdom Metazoa; phylum Chordata; class Mammalia; order Chiroptera; family Craseonycteridae; genus Craseonycteris; species Craseonycteris thonglongyai. The sequence goes on along the minus strand of PVKE010006438.1, from coordinate 29,460 downwards.
CCTTGTCTCCCATTTGTCCAACCCTAAGAATTCCTAGTTAGAAGTGTCTCATGAATTCCACAAATGGCCACTCAACACAGTGCCCAGCCACAAGACATAAGTAGACACACTAAATGAACTTCCCTGACCTCTAACCTGTGTATACTTGGGGCAAGAATACACCAGCAATAGGGAAATGGCAAGAGTTTCACATCATCAGTATATGTATGACTAAGACATTAGCTAAGGAGGCAGGCAGTACAGCACTGGTGACGTGCAGGGTCTAACCCAATGTCACCACTCACCAGTGTGTGACCTCAAGCGGCTTCACCCCCGTGACCTTCGATGTCCTCCCTGTTACATGGCACTAACAGCTATGTGCACCATGCAGTTCCCAAGACCCAGTGAAAGGTCTATAACCAGTTAGCAGAGCAGCTGAGAACACAGGAAGTAATCCACAAAGGGTAGCTGTCATTAGCAGAAACACCCGTAACTCATTTCCTCATTCTTGACCAAAACACTTTAATTTACAACTTTAATATACAATATGAAGTCCATAATTTCTTCATTCTCACCTGGTTCCTGCAGGAAAACAAAAGTGAAAAAGCTTTAGTGCTTTTATTTTCAATAACTCATGATTCTGTTCATTCAATTTACCCAAGCATCCACTGAGCACCAATCGCATGAGTAGCCTTGTGGAGGAGGGAAACAAAATCACCTTGCTCTCTTGATGGGTTTACAATCTAGTTATCAAAGCAAAATGACGACTGTGTGTTGGAATATTGGGAAATCTAAGGAAGAGCTTAGTGATGCAGACATGTTAACATGGGAGAGCAGGAGGCCAGGTACGGGCGGTCCATAAAGCCAGAGACACAAAACAACTTAACTGTCTGCCCTTTGGTGACAATTTTTCCCATCACCCTACTCCCTAATACCCCAAAACTGCTGTAATTTTTATGTCAATAAACAACCTCTAATAAAAATTATAAAGCAATACTAATAATATGACTTAATGGGAACACTCAACTATCACTTAATGCTTCCTATCTTTTAAAACAATTTTGAATGGCATTTTGAATGATGGCAATTATAATTGTGCAATGATTATTTTAAAAACATGTTAATTTAGAATGTCTTAACCCCTGAGGGGTTTGTAGGGAAAGGAACTATGAGTAGCTTCCTTTTGAAAGCAGAAAAACTGATTTAGTGATCTGGAAAATGAAAAGGGTCATAATCTTTTACTGTTTAAAGAATTAATTTCCATGCAATTCTATGTAAATGCTAAGGACATAACACTCATATTTTTGCAACTACAAACATGCACTGTAAGCTCTTCTCTTTCTTGTCCATCCCTGCAATCCCGGTGTAGAGGCGGTACTTAAAAGTCTTTGATAGATAAATGGGACCCTAAATTGTAACATAACTTAGGAAAAAATAATTTTTAAAAACATACAATGAAGAGGAAGGTGAGCTGTGGGATGCAGGGAGCAATGTGAGAAGACTAACGGCAGAGATTGGACACATGACACAGTTGATTGTTCTTCATGCTGTTAGCACAGTATCTGAGGCTATCATAGGTACAAAGTCAAAACATATTTACTGACAAAAGGTAAATACAACTTTAAAATAATCGGAATTTGGGGCATACTCACTTGTAAAGAACTAAGTCTACACTTTCAGTCTTCATCATCAGGAAGGATACCTAATTCCTCATCCGTCCATTGGGAAGGATCTGGGTATGGAAAGTGACCCTGGTGAAATCATTAAAAAAAAGTCAATCTATACTCATTACATTTAAAAAGAAATTCTGAACAGAAAAAAATGTCACGCACAGCCCTGACATATTGTAGGAACAAATCCTACTACTTTACTTCTATCTTCTCAACATCAGCTGTGGCCTGAACTTTAAAAGCCTGCCCCATTTTGAAGCTACGAGCATTTGAGCATGTGTTTGCGATGAAGGGGAGGGGCAATGGAGGCAAGAGATTTCAAAGATACCCCACCTCTCAACAGTGTCTGAGAGCCCTGGCAAAATGGGGAATGGCTCCAATCGTGCTGTCATTACTGCGGGGAGATCTGAGCGTCAGGTGGATGCGCTCATCTCCACCCCAGTCTAGGGCACATCTGGCTGCACCATCATCACAACAAACAGCCACATAACCTCCTGACAGCTGACCTACAATGAGACAGGTGTCTACAAGCTGCCAGTTCAGAGACACTAGGCAGCTCCTTCCTGGGCAACAATGGCACAGAGAAGTTCTAAGAAAAATGGGGTATTAAATCAGCCTGATGCTTCTAAAACTTGTACACTCTTTAAATTTAACACCTATTCCTAGCCTAAAAACAAAACCAAATTTACTAAAGTTCAAAGAATTCTGCAACAAGCACAGATTTTAGTGGCTTAATACTGTCATTTCCTAGAGAACGGGGTCTGTGCAAATGCAGTAAAAGCTCAGTTGAGGCTAAAGACATGTTAGAAAGTCACCAGGAACTAACTCCCCCCTCAAAACAAATAGCCCACATCTATCCCACTGCAACCCAGCTGCCTTGGGCCTCTGGACAGACTAGATGACATTCATCATTTAAAGGATTTAAGTGTGAAACTTAACCCACCCATGAACACCTAGTTCAGAAGTTAAAAGAATTAGTTTCTAGTCTCCCTCCAAATATGGCAAACTAACAGAAACCTTAAGAACTGGACTACCTACAAGTGCATCCCTGAGTACAAAAGGTGAGAGAGAATAGCTCTCATGAAATAACAGGATTCCTGCACACACACACAGGACAACACAGTGAAAGGATATACTGCAGTCCCCCCTTATCCATGGGGGAATGTTTCAAGACCCCCAGTGGATGCCTAGAACTATGGGTAGTACCAAACCTTACAATTACTATGTTTTTCCTACACATATATACCTTTTACTCAAAGGAAGCGATTTACTGCTTTTCTTGGGCGTATCCATATTTCCAACGTCACTACTCTAGCTCTTTGGGGTCATTATCAAGTAAACTCTGGGCTACTCGAACACAAGCACTGTGATACCGTGTTTCCCCGAAAGTAAGACATCCCCCGAAAATAAGACCTACTTACAGTTTTGCCTCTCGCTGAAATACGTATAAGGCATCCCCCCAAAAATAAGACCTAGCACATCTTTGGGAGCAAAAATTAATATGACACTGTCTTATTTTCGGGGAAACGGTACTACGACAATCAATCTAATAACAGACGGCTACTAAGTGACTGATGGGGGGAGTTTATATACAGCGTGGAGACGCTGGACAAAGAGATGGTTCATCTCCTGAGTGGGATGGAGCAGGATGATGTGAGATTATTTCACACTGCTCAGACGGCACACAATTTAAAACGTACAGTTTACCTGTGGAATTTTCCATTTAATATTTTTGGACTAAGGTTGACCCAGATAACTGAAACCAAGGAAAGAAAAACCACGGATAGAAAAATGGTCTACAAATAGAAGAAAGCTAAGCGACTGCTATTTCTCCCCTCCCCCAGAAAGGAGAAACATGTCCCGCACGCACCAGCACGGCGTCCCAGTCGTGCCAGAAGCGCCACAGGATCCAGAACCACATGGTTGCGCTGAAGAACTCGGCCTTGATCACCTGGGACTTGGTGAGCTGCGGGAACTGCCTGTACTGGGGCTCGATGTGCACGCCACCACCAGCACTGCGGAACAAAAGCAACGGGGTAAGTACTTTGCTACATCTTCCGAGTGTCTGGTCGTGCAAAACTGAGTTACAGCCTAAACTGAACAAGTTCTCATCTCCTCCATGAAATACAGAATGACAGAGCTCCACAATCTCTCAAAATACTCATTTATCATAAGCTTACTTTAAACCTGAATTGACAAGAGGCTAACTGTGGTTTTCCTTTAATGAACAGTCATGCATCTTGAGCACCAGGAATATGGGAAGTGTTGATAACGATACTGGCCCCACCAGTATTCTTTAAGGGACTGTGGACTTGTAGTACTAAGTACTAGCTTATCTAGAAAAACATATAATTTTGTTCTATTTAGCTATCTATTTCAAAGGTAAATTATGTCCTCTGCTCTATTACAGTCTTCATTAAAAGACCACTATAGGAGAAAGAGGACTCATCCTTTTTAATAAGCTTATAGCTCTGAACAAAGCAAAGAGCCTTAAAGAGTAGGTTCAAATAAGTTTTTTTTTTAAGATTTATTTTATTGTTTTGACAGAGACAGCGAGACAGAGAGAAGGGGAAGTCTCCATAGTTGTACCTCATCACCTTTCAACATGATTTATTCCACACAGGTGGGCGGGGCCACACAGGGTGGGAACTGGGCTGGGGGTTTCCTGAATGGGAGACACGCTCCCTCAAGCCAGGGGCTGAACCGGGGGGCCAGACCTGAACTGGGGGCCTCCCACGTGGGAAGCTCACCCCAGTTCAGCATATGGGTTCACAAGGGCTAGGGCTGGGATTCAATCCTCGGTCCCCGGGGCTGCAAAGAGAGCACTTAACCCGCTGAGCCATCCCGGCTTCCCCTCAAGTAAGTTTTTGACTTTTGTGTTTTCACTTGGATACTGTTAACAAGTTGTGAGATACAACCCATAAGGGCTATACTCATTCAGTTGGATTATAATTATTATATGTTGAATCTAATTTAAATAATGTAATTTGTACTTAATAAGGCTAGCTTCAAGTCCTATTCAGCAGCTGTAGTTATGCTACTTACACAGAAATGGATGTAGAAACTTAGAGAATTCCTATGTAACATGTTTAAGAATCAGCTTGTAAAACATTATCTTTGCGCAGCACAGAAATGAGTATCTGCAAAATTGCGCTAAAATGTGCCATAGGTTTGTGAGCTTTAATATTTCTAAGGCTCTTGATACATATTACCTAGTACCCTTTTTATTATCCTCTCCCACTCTCAAAAATTATTATTATTATTTATTGTCTATCATGTGCCAGGCACTATATATTAAGCATTTTATATGAATTATCCTTTAATTTTCACAACCATCTTAAGAGATAAATCCTATGGTTATTATTGTTTATAGATGAGGACACTAGGGTGCTGTTTGGTGGCAAAACCTAAACTCTTACATACTGCCTGTAAACAAACAATAATCTTCTTGGTAGATGCCAGACTAGCTCAGCAGTTGAGCACTAGCCTCACAATCACAAGGTCTGGGGTTTAATTCCCGGTCCCAGCCCCTGCAGACCCCATATGCTGAATTGCAGCACAACTAGTAACCGCCAGGATGTCTTAGTGGTGACAGTCCTCACCTCCCACGTGGGAGGCCCCCTGTTCAGTTCCCATCCTGGGTGGCCCCACATCCACCTATGTGGAATGAAAACATTTCATAACTAATGATGTGCAACTATGGAGACTGCTCTGGGCCCTCCCCACTTCTCTCTATTCTTTCTCTCACCTTCTCTCAAACAATAAAATAAGTCTTTTTAAAGAATAGTAATTTCCTCATTTTATGAATCAAAGACATAACTGCTAATTAGAATTCCTATCAGCATGATAAAATCAATGTTACCACATTGAAGTGGTAAAATTCTATTTTTGGGAAAGCCGGGACGGCTCAGCGGGTTGAGCGCTCGCTTTGAGGCCCTGAGGACCGAGGATCGAATCCCGGCTCCGGCCCAGGCGGACCCACTTGCTGAACTGGGGAGTTCCCACAGTTCGGTTCTCTAGCTGTCTCTGTCTCTCTCTCTATCTGTCAAAAGTAAAATAGAAATAAATATGCACTGAAGATAAAATAATTACTCTCTATAAATATAAAAAGATATAAAAAAAAATTCTATTTTTATGTAAATATTTATCCAGTATATAGCACTTTTATTTGGAAGGCTCTATATAAAATATTAGCTATGGATAGTAGAAGAGGTGGTTTTTATTCTTTTTACATACGTGTGTATAAATGTATACACAAGGTATGCATCTTCTTTTACAGTGATATTACTTTTTTTTTAAGATTTATTTTACTGTTGACAGAGAGAGACAGAGGGGGGCGGGGCGGGACCAGAGCAGTCTCCATAGTTGAACTTCATCAGTTAACGACATGGTTTTGTTCCACACAGATGGGCAGGGGCCACGCAGGGCGGGAACTGGGCCAGGGGCCTCCAGCATGGGAGGCACGCTTCCTCCGAGCCAGGGGCTGAACCTGGGGGGCAAGAACCAAACTGGGGGCCTCCCACACAGGAAGCATACCGCAGTTCAGCACATGGGTACACATGGGCTGGGGCCGGGATTCGATCCTCAGTCCCCAGGGCTGAAAAGTGAGCAACCTGCTGAGCCATCCGACTTCCCCTCAGTGACATTACTTTTAAAAGTCCCATCAAGCATCACTGCTTTACATCCAAAACAAAATATACTGTTTCTGCAATGCCATCATTTGCCAATTCTATTTAACAGTATTTATTGAGGATCTATCTGTGTATATAGATGCTGCATTATAAAAACCACAGGGCATGGGAATTCAATATATTGTAATAACAGGCTTCCTCTTTGATAGGTTTTAAACGTTATCTAGTTATACAGGCCTATCAGTTAAACTCATTAAAATAAGACTCGATTTATAGTTCAAATCCACTCCCAGAAAACTCTCCACATTTCATTACTGCTAGACTGACATATTTTAATTATGACTTGAAATAAGTAGGTCATTGACTGTCACATGGAAATCTTTTTGAACAAAGATCTGAACTTTGTAGAACAAGCTTGTCCAACCTGTGGCCCACAGGCCACATGGGGCCCAGGAAAGCTTTGAATGTGGCCCAACACAAATTCGTGAACTTTCTTAAAATATTATAGCTTTTTGTGATTTTTTTTCCAGCTCATCAGCTATCATTAGTGTTAGTGTATTTTATGTGTGGCCAAAGACAATTCTTCTTCTTCTAATGTTGCCCAGGAAAGCTAAAAGGCTGGGCACCCCTGTTGTAGACATTATTCATTCACTGGGTTGCCAGGAATTGGAGCTGACTCAACGGAACATAATACACACACAGCTATAGAAATGGATGACAATGATTGCCATGACTGAGGAACACAAAGATTCCTCAAATGTTTTGTTCCAAACCTGGTTGTAACTGCACTATGGAAAACTAGATATGCTGAACAACCATCCAAATTGAAATAACTATGTTAGATGAAATTTAAAAAAAAAAATTACTACTTCATTGACCAGGCCCAAAAGGAAGGAATCTACCAACAGCAAAATCTAAGTTAAAAAAGCCTGCAGACTATGCAAAGGCTAAAGCTGGCATTCATCCTCAGGGCTTCTGCTATCCCCACAAGTCCTTGAACCTCCCTCTGGACTGCTACGTGGGGTAAAAGGAACAGGAAAAACAGCCGGGAGCCCGCTTAAGATGAGCAGTCTAGTTACTAGCCCCCCGAATACAGGGTGCAGCCCCACAGTATACGAGTGAATAAGGAGCAAACATGCCATGGAGAAGAGAACAGGAATTTGTAGCCAGTCCTCAGAAGGGTTTGCACCCAAATTCACACTGCCTGCACTGGACCTGTGAGATCGGTCCAAAACACCCACAAACCAAGAATTTAAAGTGATCTTGGATTGACAGCACCCTTGAGAAGACCTAAAAGAATTCTGACAAAGTTTCAAAGAAAACAAAAAGCTCACAGTCAAAAATTATTTTAAAAGTTTGAAGCCCTGGGGACCGAGGATCGAATCCCGGCCCCGGCTTGTGCAGACACATATGCTGAACTGGGGTGTGCTTCCCGAATGCAGTGAGGCCTCCAGTTCAGTTAAATAAAAAAATAAAAAAAGTTGGGGAAGCCGGGATGGCTCAGTGGGTTAGGTGCTCACTTTGCAGCCCCAGGGACTGAGGATCGAATCCCAGCCCTGGTAGTGCTGACACATATGCTGAACTGGGGAGTGCTCCCAGTTCAGTTCTCACCAGGGCAAGACCCTGGCCCAGTTCCTGCTCTGTGCAGCCCCCGCCCACCTGTGGAATGAAACTATGTGGAAAAACCAATGATGTGCAACTATGGAGACTGTTGGGGGTCCTCCCCCTTCTCTCTGTATCTGACTCTGTCTCTCTCTCTGTGAAAAACAATAAATAAATCTTAAAAAATAATAATAATAATTAAAAAAGGAAGCTGGGATGGCTCAGTGGGTTGAGCGCTTGCTTTGTAGCCCCAGGGTCCAAGGGTCATGTCCTGGTCCCGGCCCGTGCAGACCCATATGCTGAACTGAGGTGTGCCCCAGTTCAGTTCTTGCTGGGGCTCATGCGGGAGGCCCCTGGCCTGGTTCCCGCCCTGCACAGCCCAGAGCCCACCTGTAGAGTGAAACTATGTGGAAAACCAATGCTGTCAACTATGGAGACTACTGTGGGCCCTCCCCCTCTGTCTCTCTCTTTGTTAAAAATATATATGTATATATCATTAAGAAGACACTATAAGTGAAAATCAACAAAACAGACACCAGTATCAAATTCACTGACTTAAAAAATAGATAAGTACAATTTACAATACAGAAAATAAAATAAGTTATTTTTAAATAAATGGGCAATTAAGAGCAAGAAATAAGGGGAAGCCAGGATGGCTCAGTGGGTTAAGCGCTCACTTTGCAGCACCGGGGACTGAGGATCGAATCCTGGCCCTGGCCCGTGCAGAACCATATGCTGAACTGGGAGCTCCCCCAGCTCAGTTCTCTCGTCTCTCTCTCTCTCTCTCTCTGTCAAAAATAAATAAATAAAAATATATTTAAAAAAGAGCAAGAAATAAACTATAAGTCAGTTTTGAAAAAGCTAAATATAATTTCTAGAAATAAAAAATGCAATTATTTAAAATAAAGGGGATTAAAGCCTGAATTAGACACAGGTGAGAGATATGTAAAGAGAGATGCCAGGATAGCTCAGCAGGTGAGTGCTTGCCTTGCAATCGTGAGGTCCAAGGATCGAATCCCAGGCCAGGCCCGTGCAAACCAGTATGCTGAACTGTGGCGCAACTGATAACTACCTACCAAGCCCTGCTGTGAAGGTTCTTACTTCCCATGAGGGAGGTCCCCAATTCAGTTCCCACCCCATGTGGCCCCACATCCACCTGTGTGGAATGAAACCATGTCACAACTGATGATGTACAACTATGGAAACTGTTCTGGGCCCTCCCCCTTCTCTCTCTCTCTCTCTCTCTCTCTCTCTCTCTCTCTCTCTCTCTCTCTCAAACAATAAAATATATATTTTAAAAAGAAAAGAAATATGAGATTAGGAAGATGAGAAAACCCAACCAACATACGCCTAATTGGTGTCCCATAAGGAGAAAACAATGGGGAAGACATAATATCCAAAGAAATAATAGCTGTCCCAAACCAGGATATTAAGTGTCAAGTTTAAACACAAAAATGTGTTTCACATAACTCTCTGTGAAAGATGCGTTTTTAAAAACCCGATCAGGACCAGGGATCGAGTCCCGGCCTCGGCCCGTGCAGAACCATGTCCTGGACTGGGATCTCCCCCAGTTCGGTTCTCTCTCTGTCTCTGTCTGTCTCTGTCTCTCTCTCTCTCAATCTGTCAAAAATAAATAAATAAATATTTAAAACATTAAAAAATAAATAAAAAAAAATTTAAAAACCCGATCAAATTACTTGATGCTTAAATCTCCCATGGCTTCCCATCCCATTTGCCTGACCTTCCAGGCCCTCCCTAATCTGTCCCTATGTTCTCTGGCCTCACCTCTACCTCTCCCCTCTGCTTAGCCCACTGCAGCCTCACGGGCTTGCTGGCCCAGCAGCAGCACACACAGCCTCTACATATGTGGACTCCTTTGTCTGAGATGCTCCTCTGGCATCACTGCATGGCTGACTTCTCATCAGTGAGGTCCTAGTTCAAATCAAACTCTCAGACATGCATTCCTCCATTGTCCTACACATAGTACACAGTCACACCCACCCCAAGCATTTCTAGATTAATCCCCTGCTTTATTTTCCTCTTACCACTTAATAATACTTAAACATGTTCTTTCTTTTCGACCTATTTGTGTCCTCTCTCCAGAACGGAAGCTTAGGGGAAGCCGGGATGGCTCCGTGGGTTAAGCGCTCACTTTGCAGCACCGGGGACCAAGGATCGAATCCTGGCCCCGGCCCCAGCCTGTGCGGAACCATATGCTGAACTGGGAGCTCCCCCAGTTCAGTTCTCTATCTCTGTCTCTCTCTCTCAAAAATAAAAATAAAAATATATATATATTAAAAAAAAAAAAAAAAAAAGAACGGAAGCTTATCTTTCTTGCATTCTGCTCTATCCCCAGCACCTAGAATGCATCCTGGAATCAACAAGATGCTCCATAAATACTTATCACTCACACTGCAAAACCAGTGTGTGTTGTGGAAGTACCAAGACATCGGTAAAGAGGAGCACCACCCAGCCTGCCCATGCTGGTGGCTCTCCCTTACTGTTTTTGCTTAGGTCACACAGGCCTTTTCCTTCTTCCCAACCCACACCTGTCCCATATTCTTATCAGATATGTAACTTTGGGCAAGTCACTCCTTTAATTTCTGAGTCTCAGTTCCCTAACAATTTAAATAATACTAGTATGGTCCTCACTAGGCCCAATCAACTGTTCTAAAACACTTCAGAGAATTGTAATTCCTTTTATAATTCCCTGGAAGTCAATATTATCCCCATTATATCGGTGAGAAAACTGAGGCATGACAAGATCGAGGAACTTTTCCAGAGTCGTTCAGCTAGAGTGTGGCAGGCATTATCTTGTATTGCCTCTGCCTCACGGTATTGCCTCACTTGTAGATGATGGTCTCAGAGACCTCAAACACCACCTGGAAAAAATCCAACGTACCATCTTCAGTCTTGCTCATCAATTTCCTCAATATTATTTGGTGTCAGATCCTCATAGTAGTTGTCATTTATTTGAACCAACGGTTCATTTACACAGGCACCTGAACATTCTGCCTCTATAAGAATGAAGTTTGTCAGGTGTACTCTCCTGAACCACTCTGCACTACCAACCTGTTTTTGGCAGATGTGCCCTCCCTTTGCATCCCCACACTATGCTCTCAGGTGGGTTTCTTGGGCGACATACCTTACCAGGTAAATCTTTTGCTCACTATCTTAAATTTTGTTCTCTCAAGAGAGAGTGAACCCTAATGTAGACTTTGGATTAGGGTGGTAATGCTGTGTCAATCAACATGGGTTCAGCCATTGTAACAAATATAGCACTGGGAGGAGAGGATGTCTGTGGGGGTAAAGGATACAGAAAACTGCACCTTCTACTCAACTTTGCTGTGAATCTAAAAGAGCTCTAAAAATAAAGTATATTTTTTTTAAAAAGGAAAAATTCTGATACCGCCCAAGCACCCACGTTTGGCTCTCTCCTCTTCCCACCCTTCCGCACTCTCTCTGGGTGATTGCCTCTACTCCAGTGCATTAGGGAACTAATTCTGCACCCTGATGCCCGAATTATTTTTCAGAACTAAAATCTGGCCACGTGACACCTTTGATTGAAACTTCTCAACGACCGCTATGGCCTGTTATAAATTCTTCAGCTGAACATTAGGACCCTCTATCATTCCTTCCCTCGGTGTTCGTGTCTCCAGCCTCTGCCACGCCCTGCTTCGCACTGGACGCTTCAAAACACAGTACAGGTTGTTTCCTAGGCTGGGAACACCTTCGCCTCCCCAACTCCAGCTCTCGCTTCCAGAAAAATTCCAGCTTGTGTCCGTATCCAACAGAGAATTTCCCGATGGCAGGCGCCCCCTGGTGCAGGGGTGGCCTGACACACAGTGTTTAATGCCTGTCAGGGGTACAGCCTCCTCCTCCACCCCCACGGTACCACGCTTTCCCGGGACAGCCGACGCGCGTCGCGCAGCGAGGAAAGCGCCCCCCACGCGCGGCCGGACTACAAGTCCCAGCATGCCTCGGGGGTGGAGGTCGCTGCAGAGCCCGGGCCCGCCCCAGGCGCCCGGCGTCAAGGTGAGTGCGTCCAGAGACTGGCACTTCTCGTCAGAAGCAGGCGAAGCCCCCGCCCCCAGTCGACACTCACTGACGGACTCCTCCGCCTGCAGCCTCCCGCGCGCCGAGGCGTCTGAAGAGGCGGCCTCCACTGCGAACGAAAGGTGCCAGCCGCGTCAGAGCCGACATGCCAGCCAGCGTCCGGACAGTCGTCCCCCGTCCGCACCGCCTCCTGCACGTCACTTCCCCGCGGCGCCCCGCCCCGGATGTGGGCGGTGGCGCCCCGCTCCCAGAAGGCACGTATGCTCACCGAGTGACCCGGCGTGTCGTAGCTTACGGTGAGGCGGCGCCCCCCGAAGTACGAATGGTGTGGTCCGCTTTCCGTTGCTAAGTGACGGCCCTGCGGTGCTGGGCTGGGCGGAGCCACGCGCCCTGCCCCGAGGAAGGGCGAACCAGGGCCTCGGAGGACGACGAGACGCCTCAGGGATCTGGCCTCTGCGCCCCGCTTTGGGAACACCTCTTAGTAACGCATGGGCCAAGAAACTAACACTGAGTCTGAAGTCGCTTGTCCCTACTTGTCCTGATGGAAACGGTGTTTTCCGTCCTAGACTTGCCACGCTGCCTGCATTAACTGCCTTCTAGACCCTTGTGAAGCTGCCATATCCTTTGTGAACCAGTAGTCCTTCCCAAAGCTAGTGTTTTGAACTCTTCTCTCCTGCAAAAGGATCACAGCGGTATCTAAGTCTTCCTTGTTTTACTGTTCTGTAAACTTGAACTTCACAACCGGCAGCCAGTGGTTCCTAACTATCAGCACATTCACTACATGGACTGGTGGTGACAGTCACTTGAGAAGCCCGACCCCAGATACTTCAATGCTTGCTCATGTTTAAAGTAATAATGATCTCTAGACCATTTGTGGGGTCCTTAGCTTTAATGTTTTGCATCACAAATTCTGGTTTTTATTATAAAAAGCATGGTGGGAAGCCGGGATGGCTCAGTGGGTTAAGCGCTCACTTTGCAGCGCCGGGGACTAAGGATCGGATCCTGGCCCGGCCTGTGCAGACCCATATGCTGAACTGGGAGTTCCCCCAGTTCAGTTCTCTCCCTGTCTCTGTATCTCTCTCTCTCTCTGTCAAAAACAATAAAAAATAAATTAAAAAAAGAATTAAAAAAAAAAAAAAAGCATATGTCCCAATCAATAAATTATTTTGACAATGTAGCAGTGACACATTTTATTTTGCAGACATGCTCTAAGAACTCCAGGTGCAAATATTCCTTACTGCTTATTGCAGGTTGCACAGTGGCCCTCTTCATTTCAGATGAACACTCCGTTTGAATGGATGCATTTTAGGGTGAGGGAGAGGTTGCCAAGCACTGGCACTGAGCACTCAGTTTCTAAATGCAAATCAAATTACCAAATTTTGACAAACTGTGAGGACAAATTCTAAATGACCTAGCATAGAGCACCTAACCCCAAATCAAGAACCTATTCTATACCTGGAAATAGAAAACAAACCAAGAGGACGAGAAAAATAATTTGTTCACAAGACTTCATGTTTATTTAATTTCCTGCTCTTAAACGTTTGCTTGATCTCGCTTTCACTGTGAGTCCTGGAAAGAAGAAAGGAACTCATCTTTTCAGTGGTTTTAGTAACACTGAATTGAATCTGCTCTTTTTACTTTAGAAGAGATTGAGCTGTGATCTCTCTTCAGGGGAAATACCATGCTGCAACTTTACCCACTTATACCCAAGAAAGTAGCCTTTCTCCTTAAGAAGGTGACTTCATAAATCAAATTTAGCATTTTTTAAAAGATTTTTTTTTTTTATTGTTTTCAACAGAGAGAGAGATACAGAATCAGAGACAGAGAGAAGGGGGAGGGCCCAGAACAGTCTCCATAGTTTCACATCATCGGTTTTTCCACATAGTTTCATTCCACAGGTGGGCGCAGGGCTGCACAGGGCAGGAACTGGGCCGGGGTCTCACCCCGGTGAGAACTGAACTGGGGGCACTCCCCAGTTCAGCATACAGGTCCTTACGGGCCAGGGCCGGGATTCGATCCTCGGTCCCCGGGGCTGCAAAGTGAGCGCTTAACCCACTGAGCCATCCTGGCTTCCCCAAATTTAGTATTTTTTAGATACTTATTTTAAAATTCAGCAAATTACTTGTGTTCAGACACATCTATTAACCATTTTTCTCCTCTTTGCTACAGCCTGTGTTCATTTTCTGTTGCTGCTATAACTGCTCCTGAGCAACTGAGGTCCTCGATCCAGAAGCCCATGAGGAACTGAATTGTTCCAACCACCACACAGGTGAGCTTGGCATCAGATCCACCCCAGTGGAGCCTGGAGACGCCTGCAGCCTATGCAAGAGCCTGAGCTGCACCCACATTTCTCACCTGCAGACGCTGAGGTCATAAATGTTGTTCTAAGCCACTGTGTTTTGAGGTAGTTTGTATGCAATGAAAGGTAATTAATACATACCACACATGATTTGATTAAATCCACTGACTATAAGGAACGGCTTGGTGATACCGGTGTAGGCTCACAGAGGGGCCTGCTCTGTGTTTGTGCCCCCTCTCTTGCCCCGCAATGGGAGGGTACATGCACGTAGCACAGGGGACCATATGACTGGCTGGTGTGACCATGAGGAGGGAGCTGAACCACACCACTGCCCCTCCCAGATAACCTAGAGCTACCTCAGTCCCTCACAGTAAAAATAACAGCTCCAACCGTCCAAAAATAGTGCACCAATGTGTCTGTCCAACTAAACCTTACTTGCTCCCTAAAAGACAGACGAAGAACTTGATCCTTGAGAAGGAAATAATGGAAGAATCTAGTCCTGTGGCTAAAGGAGGGCTTTCAGAGAGCAGGAAGGCTTGACTTTCCAGTCACTGTCTAAAACTGTCCCCAGAACAAGCAAGAGAAGCCACTAGGATGCAGGAGTAAACGCTATTTTTATTTAGAAAAATAAGGGAAGCCGGGATGGCTCAGTGAATTAAGCGCTCACTTTGCAGCCACGGGGTCCGAGAATCAAGTCCTGGCCCTGGCCCATTAAGACCCATATGCTGAACTGGGGTGTGCCCCAATTCAGTTCTTGCTGAGACCTATGTTGGAGACCCCCAGCCCGATTCCCACCCTGTGCAGCTCCGCGCCCACCTGTGGAGTGAAACTATATCGAAAGTTGGTGATGTACACCTGTGGAGACTGCTCTGGGCCCTCCTCCCTCTTCTGTCTATCTCTCTCTCTGTCAAAAATAATAAAATAAATATAATTTTTTAATTTTGCAAAAAGTCAGAAAAAAATATTTTAAATTATAAAGAAAATAGTCTGAAGTATAGTGAAATTTGCCCTAAGTGTATATTGTGCCTCCAGAGATTTGCTACCGGTGGTACCACCTGCATAAAATGTATAAATAAATTATTCATGTATATGTACATAATATATTCAACTTTTTACCAATAAGGGTACATTAAAAAAATGGAAGCCATGGGACTATAGGGTTCTGTGACATTTTAACCGAATTATCAGGGTCTAGGAGGACCCACTTGATCAGAGAGTATGGAGGGTTAAGAGAAGAGAGAAAAACAAGAAAAGAAAAAAAGTTTATTCATCCTCCTCCACAGAAAATTTTCCCTGAAATAGAATCTCCCACCAGGCCCAGCTTCTACAACTAAGTAAATAGGACCTTTTCCTCCCTTTACTTCCCCAAATAACCCAAAGCTGTTAAAACAGATGCCGGAAACCAAATCGGAGTGAAAAGCAATGGTATGCCCTCCACACAGCCCAATTTTAAAATGTTCAAGCTGCCCCTGGAGAGGCCTTCTGTTCTGACGTGACGGCCTGCTGCACACCCACTGCCACAGTCATGGGGAGGACACGAGTCCGCTCAGAAGGAAAGGCTTTGCTGCCTCCAGGAGGTCCAGCTTGGGGTCCAGTGAGCGGCCAAGCCCCTCCAGCACCATGATGGCAAACACAATTGAGGCAAAGTTGCTCTCAAGTTTCACCTGAAACAGAAAAAAGTCGTTCTTTCCAAAGCCCATTGATACATGTAGTTGGTTCTAGATAACCATGTCACCGTCTGCTCAACCTCTTGTACCTGCCCATGTGATTTTTACCATCCACCTAACATTCTTTTCCCTACCTCATCTCATCCACTCACCCAACTTCCCATCTACTGCTATTCCTAAGGAAAAATCTCAGGGATGCGGTACGTACTTCTCTAAGTGTGTCTGTAGGTGTGCGTGTGTTCACATACTAGAACTTTATTAAAAATAATAAAGTTAATATTTCACAGATATACCAGAAACTGTAAATCAAAATGAAGGTCATTCTTCAAAATAGGAGAGCTGTCTGGAAAAAAATCCAGTCATTGTCAATATAACGAGAATGGTTATGTGGCTGGATACTTTTTGGACAGCCCTCATCTACAGTAGCCTTCTTCAGAGACCACGGACAACTGACTTTGCTGAAACACAGCAGAGCTTCTTCCCCTTTAGAGCCAGGTTACTAGGAATAGCACTTTACATCAATTACTCAGTCAATCCCAAAATTACTATCACTATCCCCATTCTATAAATAAAGAAGCGACAGGGATGCCGGGATAGCTCAGCAAGTTGAGCGCTTGCCTTGCAGCTGCGAGGTCTGGGGATCAAATCTCAGCCCAGCCTATGCAGACCCACATGCTGAACTGTGGTGCAACTACTAACAACCGCGATGGTGGCGACGGTTCTCACCTCCCATGCAGGAGGCCCCCCAGTTCAGTTCCTGCCCTGTGGGGCCCCACATCCACCAGTGTGGAATGAAACTATGTCACAACTAATGATGTACAACTATGGAGACTGCTCTGGGTCCTCCCTGCTTCTCTCTCTCTTTCTACCTTCTCAAAACAATAAATCTTTAAAAAAAATAAAAATAAAAAAGAAGAAGAAGCTACATCTCAGGGTGGTTATGTAAGACTTTCTGAAGGCCACTGGGTGAAAAAGAGTAGTCGGGATTGAAATCTAGAAGAGCAAGAATCTGTTTTTCAAGTGGACAGAAGGTCAGGAAATGGACTCATAGGGAAATAACCTTTGTTAAGTGTAAAGGGTATCTGTTTCAGTTAAGGCCTGAAAGGTGGGGCTGGGGGTGGGGGTGGGGGTGGGGTCATCCAGAGCTGTAAGGAGGAAGCAGCATGCTAGTGTTATGGCATGTGCACTTCCATTCAAGCCAGCACCTGAGAGGCTGGACAGAGGGCCCCTAGCCATGCAGGCTCCCAAACTGCTGGGAATGCTTTCATTCTTAAGCTGAATGGTGAGTTCTTTGGTATTTTTGTTGTATTCTTTCTACCTCTATGTTTCTGTCAAATATTTTATTAAAAAATTCAGCGCCACCTGAAGAGACCTTTCTCCAAAGAAGTTATACAGATGGCCAACAAGCAAATGAGAAGATGAGACATGCAATAAAAACCACAATGAGATTTTAAAAAAGAAAGAAAAACCTCCGTATAGTCATTTAACAAAAAGCCTAAAACACAAGTGTTGGTGAGGATGTGGAGAACTGGAACTTTTGTACACTAATGGTGAATGTAAAATTATGCATGCTATGGAAAAGATGGAGGTTCCTCAAAAAGTAAAAAACAAACAAAAACATACAATCTAGCAATCCCACTCTGAGTAAATATTCAAATATACTGAAAGCATGATCTCAAAGAGATATTTGCATACCCATCTTCAGTGCCACATTATTCATAATAGCCAACAGGTGGAAGAAGCCCAAATGTCCATTGATGGATGAACAAATAAAGAAAATACAGTGTATACATACAATGGAATATTATTCAGTCTTTCAGAAGGAGGAAATTCTGATTCCTGCAACAACATGGATGAACCTCAAGGACATTATGTTGAGGGAAATAAGCCAGTCACAAAAAGACAAATACTATATGATTCTACTTATATGAGATAAGTAGAGTCATCAAAATCATAAAAACAAAAAGTGGAGTGGTGGTTGCAGGGGCTGGGAGGAGGGAGAAATGGGGAGTTATTGTTCAATGGGTAGAGTTTCAGTTTTGCAAGATGAAAAAGTTCGAGAGATCTGTTATACAACAATGTGGATACTCACTCAAATGTTAATCCCAAGCATCATTGATGGGAACTAAGGAGGGAAAGGGCATGAAAAGCCTGTCCTTACATTTGTAAATTTATTTTTCTACAACTAAGTATCACAGATACTGAGATGGTATAGACTGATACAGACACAGACTAACAGCGTGACAAAGAAAGAGCCTGCTATACCTAGTCAGGACACAGAAACAGCACTCTTCATGCAAATGCACTGGTATGAAAGGTGTTTTCAAAAGCAAGGTCACCACCTGTGGCCACCCACCGGCTTCCCCAGAGACCTCCCCTCCAGCCTGACCAGAGCATGGATGCTCAACTCTGCCTGGGGCCTCACCTTGTGAGTCATCAGTAGCTTAAAGACATTCGAAAGAAGGTTGGAAACTTGAAGCTGGAAAAGAGAATAAAGCTCACTGCAGAGAGTGCAGAACCCCCAGGAACTGCTTCTCTCCCTTCCAAGTCCCTGTCCCACCACCTACACCTGCTTGTGCAAGCATGTACACACACACACACACATGCACACACTCACCAG
Organism: Craseonycteris thonglongyai; assembly: GCA_004027555.1. NCBI lineage: Eukaryota > Metazoa > Chordata > Mammalia > Chiroptera > Craseonycteridae > Craseonycteris > Craseonycteris thonglongyai. The sequence continues at coordinate 10,936 of PVKE010006438.1, read as the reverse complement.
TGAGCACAAGGGGACTGTTGACAAACCCCAGAAGGACTGCACATGCATAAGCCCAAATCCCATCTCAGCTTTGAGTTCAAAGGCCCCTTCCAGGGGACAGGCCTGAGGCCCAGCTGCCCCAGCACATAAACCACATCTGAATAAGGAAGTAGGCAGTGCTGGGCGCCAGCTGCTTCTCCTCACTGCCAGCAGGCCACACTTTGCTAGTATAGACCATGAACTTGGGGCGAAAACAGTCAGGTTTGTTAGAACTGGGGAGAATACAAAGGGGGCCCTGGTTCAGGTCTACATAAAGGATGTGACATTCAGTAGGTATGTCCTTTGGCTGATCCTTCCCTCCAAATATAGATAAAGCCACAGAGCAGTTACACCCAGGACAGGAGGAATGTGGCACTATAAAATGTCATTGTTCCAGCAGCCACCCCGGAGAACTACTCAAGAGCTCTCCCTTCAACCTAGAGTTTGCTTTGTCCAAAGGCAAGGGTAGTACACAAGACCCATGCCCGTCGAGTGGCCTGCCCACCTTTTCCAGAGTGATGGTGTTCTTCCTGGCCTGGGTCACCAGTGTGGCCATCTCGGCCTTGAACCCCTCCACATCCCTGCACTCACTGGCCCGAGCATGATGCAGGATGAGCTCAGCCACTCTTTGGCCCTGAAAGATGCAAAAGCAGAGTCAGGAGGGCACAAAACTAGATGCTCTGCCCAAACTTCTTATCCAAGTTGCTTCCACTTAATTCTTCTACCCTCATGCTTTTGGCCACCAGTCCTTTTTAATTTTACCCCTCCAGAATACCTGGTAACTGTTCAGTCTTTCAAAGTCTCTCTTGGTCAGTGGGATCTTGCCTGTGCTTAGCTCAGTCAGGGCAAGGTGGTGTGCTGTCTCCTTTGCCTTCCTTGGCCACACAGGGCTCAGCATCAAAGCCATGGTCCTGCTATTCATGTTCCACAACACTGCTGACCACCCAGCCAGGCCCCAGAGCCCACCAGACCGGACCAGCCATTCTCTCCTCATGGGCTCTCTTCCTGCCCCAGCAGAATTCTCTCATAGCTGACCCAGCCTCTGCTCCAGCCTTCTAGCTTCACCTCTGCCCAGGTGACCAACACCTTCATGGTCTCCCCGAACACCTGCCTGCCCTGGTGGTCACTGCTAATGCCTTCCACCTGCAGCAGTACCGCCCCAGGAGCCAAGCTCTCCCTCCTGGGCTGTGACCCAAACCTGTGCAGCGGAATGCCCCACCCACCCACCTACCACTGCATCCAGTGTTTAACCTGGGCCCGGGGGACACTTTTAAACTGGCTCTGGTGTAAGCCTTTGTTTGCCCCTTGGAAGCCTCCTAAGCTGGGTCTCTCTCTCTCTCTCTCTCTCTCTCTCTCTATCTCTCTCTCTCTCTCTCTCTCTCTCTCTCTCTCTCTTCTTTAAAGCATCTCACTCTTTCCCAGGGTCTTTCTTGCTGAAGAATTTTGTACCAGCCACCCACCATAGAGGCTTTGCTGAATTCCTTTCTCTAAATAATAATTCTCAACAGTTAGAACCCCTCAGAATCATGGGGTGGGGAGGTTAGAAACTAAACCACTGACACTCCCCCACAGCAGAGGTTCCACGGGTCTCCCCACACTTGGAGAGTAAGCTGTCTGTGCTGCTGCTCCTCACCAACACTCCATGTCACAGCAAATGGCAGACCAGGGCAGCCACAATTCAGTCAAGGAGCTAGTTGTCCTAGTGCCGACCTGTACACTTGCTGAAAAAGGAAGAGAAACTACCACATGAACTACCACCACTACACAGCGGCATTTAGAAAGGCATTTCTTCCCATGCCAAACCACAAACTGCTTGTAACTGGCCTCAGCCATGGGCGCCAGTGTATTCTGATTAAAGACCCCTGACATTCCTTCAGGAACACCATTGGCAAACATAGCCATTTACAACAATAACGAAGCCTGAGGAGCCCTGAAGTTCCCAAGAACCTAAAAGATTTGGGCCCAACGGGTCTCACCTGCCCCATCACTACGGCCGTGAAGACCGCCCGGAAGTTCCTCAGGTCAGCAGCCTGCAGTTTGGCCACGATGCCGGCATCCAGGAGCACCAGGCACAGCGGGTGCTGGGCCGGCGTCATGGCAACCACCAGCGTGTCACAGACATCCACCTGCTGCATCTGTGCCTCTTGGCTCTTGGAAGGACCATCAGCATCCTGGACCAGGATGTTCCCAGGGTGAAGGTCCGCATGGACAAAGTTGTCCACAAATATCTGGAAAGAGATCAGCGCTATGCAAGACTTAAGCCAACCCTCACCACCCATCACCACCAGGCCACATGCAGAAAACACTTCCAATGTGACAGTATGTTCCCAGTGATCAAGTACAATGGCAGAAAGGTATATATATATATTTATAAAGCCTCATTGTGTGATGTCATCAGCTCAGAATTTGTACAGGCACAGGCCAGGTTGATGTTTTCAATAGGGAAGTTATTTTCAAAGTCAAGAGCATTAAAAAAAGATTATTGGGAACATGAAAAATTGAAGACCATACTACCATTTCAGAAGACTTATTTTTACTCTATGATTTGAGCAATTACTATTCAAATGAAAAATAATTATCTGCTCATTGTTTAAATATTTTCCCTAAAACTCTCTGTTCTTAAAATTCATGGAACTTCCTTTCAAATATTTCATAAAATATATTTCTCCTGTCCATACAGTGATATCTAACAATGATACTGACAACCATCTACTGCCACCCAGAAGCGGGTGGGGAAAAATGGCTTTGAACTTGCTAAGCAGGAAAGAAAGCCCCAGGGACTGGGATAGACCCCCACCATCCATCCCTCTATTGCTCTCTTCTGTGCCAGCCACGAGAAAGACCTCAGGCCCTAGACAATATCAGTATCTTCTTTCTTTGCTCCTGCATGTGAGCTGCTAGTAATGCCGGGATGCTACTGTTACTACTATTGATGATGATACAGTTATATCATCATCTGTTAGGGCTCGCTATGTCCTTTTACGAGTGTCAACTCATTTACTCATTGTCAGGCCATCCTCTCAAGGGTGACACCTAAACTTCCTTCACATTCCAGCTGACGGAGCCACTTTCTGAATAAATCACTGGGCCAGGACAGACCCCTCCTATATGACACTTTGGTGCCTGTACTTAGCCTATATAGCATTTTCTTATTGGAGGACTGTTTCCCACTAAACGGTAGTTCCATGAACATTGTAATCACATCTGTTCTGCTCATTCCTGTAAATCCAGCACTGCCTGCCCCATAGCAAATGTTCTGAATGACTGAGGGAGCATTTACACATGATATCTTCAGCTGCTTGTCCTAACTAGGCAACTTGGGCAGGGCCTGGGTCTTGCTCTCTACCCTTCACATAGCACTCCACAGGGTGACAGCACACAAGCCACTGAGAAAATGCTAACAGAAAGCAGTGGAGTGAAAGGACATCTAAGTAGGCTCAGCTATTTCTAGAGCCGACTCCAGACTTGGCTTACCCTCCACCCAGGGTTCCCACTATCTCCCCACCGGCCACATGCTGGGCCTGAGCACCCCCCAGTCCACTGGCTCACCATCTTTAGGAGCATGTTGATCCCCAGGTGTGCAATCTTCCTCTTCACGTCGGTGGGAATCCCCGCCTGCTGGTAACTGGACACAGGCACGCTCTCCTTTAAGGAAGGTCAGGGAGGAACAGCTGTACCCTGGACAGCCCTACTCCTCATCCCCGTGGGACGTGCCTATGTTGCCTTTCCATCGATTGGGAAGTAACCCAAAGAGTTTTCAAACCTTCTTAGAACCCCTAAGCAACTGTCACCCACAAGTTGATTTTAACCTATTTGCATTTCCCTTCCATAACACTTCTCAAAGGAAAACAAGTATCAGTTTATTAGAGAGGAGACCCAGTGGTTCCGCCACCCTCAGGTAAGGATGTTGTAATGTCGTGGGAAGAGACAGGAGCAGACTCTGGAGCACTAGTTTCTGGTCAAGAATCAGCCATTAGGAACAAGAGTGAACTCAACAACCTTGAGCAGAAAAATGGAAAGAAAAAAAGGAAGAGAGAAGAAAGGGGAGCTAGCAAATAAGCATTTCATATAGGTTAGTTATTAAAATTTAATTGTTGTGGGAGAGGGGAGAAGAGAATCCAAGTATATGGTGATGGAAAAAAAACCCACCTGATTCTGGGTGGTGAGCTCATGATGCAACACACAGATGATGTGTACACAGATGATTGTAGTGGTGTACACCTGGAACCTATGTAACCTCACTAACCAATGTCACCCCAATACATTTAATAAAAATATATATATAATGTCAGCAGCCCATTGAGATAGATCTTGTTATCCCTAATAAAAGAACCAAAGCCCAAAGAGTTTAAGTAACTTGCTCAAGATCACACAGCTGGTAAATTTGGGACACAGCGTCACTTCCCTGGATCTCATATTACCATCTGTATAAAGGAGATGGCGAAGACCCAACACATGACACAAATACTTGTTGAGCACTTTCTGTATGCAAACTCTAGCTGAGGGCATTTTACATTCAATCCATCACTGACTCCTGGGACGCGACTCTATGAGGCAAGAATGGTTGCTTCACTGTCACATGAGGAAACAGGTTATCCAACAAATGACATGGCAGAGCAGATTTTCAAATCCAGGAAGTCAGAGGCCACCTCACTGTGCTATTGCCCACCCTCATGACTCTTACTTCATATGTTTCCACCAAAACATCTCTGGTGACAAAGGGATGAAGAGGGGTGGGAAATTTGACAGAATCCACGTTCAAGAAGTTGCACTGGAAGTGTTCTAGATTCCGAGCTTCATAGCGCAGGTCGATCTACAGGGAAATGGAGAGAAAAGATGAGGGGTAGTCGAGGCACAGGGACGGCACCATCTGAACCGCCACAGACAGTCACAAGTCACCCGCTTTCCCCTCCTGCTCCTCCTGCACAGCTCCCCAGGAGACATGGGGGGAGGCATTCTGGGACTAAAGGCCTCCCCACAAGTCCTGAACCTCCTTGTGATACCCTAGTAGCACTTGGGCTTCAGTACTTTTCCACTCCTCCTTCTCTGCCCACCCTGTCACACCAGCCGAGGGACCCCTTCCCCACCTCCCAGGGGTTTAGCTTTGTGGCCTCTGGGTCCACTGCCGTCACCAGCCTGTCCTCGAGCCCTTTCTCTCGATTCAGGCCTACTTCCATTGCAGCGCTGGCCCTACCCCCACCCCCACCCCCACCCCCGGTACTGGTGTTGTTGACACCTCATTCCTCCTGAGCCACTCTTCTCTTGGCACCTGCTCTGCACTCTCCCTGGTTCGCCCCCTGCCCTCTACTGCTCCGTCTGGGTCTGGTTTCCCAGCCATTCCTTCTGAGTGTGCCCCACAGATGCGGATGCTCTCTCAGCTCCTGGCCTTCACTAGCTTTTGCTCTGCCTCTCCAACCTCAGCTAGCACCTCCCAGTGACAGAACCTGGACCTCCAGTCCAGACCTCCTCTACCAGTCCCAATTTATATTCAAGTACATCCGGACATTGTCCTGTACAAGCCCAGAGACCCTGAACTTGATGTCTAAACAGAATTTACTTACACTCACACACACACCCCGTGCACCCAGTCACTTTAGAGTCACTGCAGATTTCTCCTTCCCTCTTGTCCTCCACAGCCATCCATGTTCAGTGCCATCCACTCTACAGCCCTAACCACTCCTGAATCTACTCCCTTAACCCCACCCCTCTACTCCCCTAACCCCACCCCACTGCTACTCCCAAAGGTGATTCACAACCAGTCACCTGACCCTAAAAGCAGCAGCTAAGTTGGACTCCTGACCCGCCCCCGCTCCCCCATTTTCCCTCTCTCCAGTCCATCCGCTGGTGTCTGCTGCTACCTGCAAGATGAAGTCTGAATTCTTTAGGATGACATCCAAGGTGGGTCATTGTTTGGGTTCCACTTCTTTCTTCGGGTCCACCTCATGTCCCTTCCACTTCCTCTACCACCCAGAACTCTAGCTTCACTCAATTTGAATAGTTCTGAATACCCCAGCTTACCTGATCTACCCTGCTTCCTTTGCCTTCCTTATTGCCAATTGGGATGTTCCTCCCCCATTTGGTCCAACTAAATACCACTCACCTTTCAAGACCCAACTCAAGCCTAGGGAGCCTTGACTCCAGGATGGAATGACCACTTCCTCTGTTGAACCCCAATTGAACCCAACTAAACCTGTAGAGACCCCTACTGCAACATTGATCACGCTCTATTTGTAAGTATGTACAGGTCAGCACCCCCTGCCTACTATTATTAGATTTCCTACGGACAGGGAAATCTCACTTGTTTTCTTAGTTTGCCAGCTCCTGACAGACTCCCTCACATACATCCACACTCTAGGAATGTGATAGGACTACTGAGAGCTAATTATAGGAAAAGCTGATTTTTGAGTTTAATGTGAGGGGACCTAATGATGTCTATCAGACTTCTAGAAGGGGAACTGAAGCTCAGATGGGTGGTATAACTGACAGTAATTAAGGCAATGATGGTTATTGGAATAGAAGCTATTTTCTGTTATAATTTTATTTTATCAAAGCTACACTACTCCATAGCATAGAGCAAAGCTTTCTAAACAGTAAACACATCCCTAGGACTTAAAACTTTATGTCCAAGGATATAAATGAAGACTTTCACACTGCTTCTGAAAGCACTATCTAGCAGGAAGCCAGGGCAGATGCCTACTTAGAGCCCTTGTGGACCTCTAAGTGCAATTACCACGTCTGGCTACTTAAATGAGTGTCCCAAGGGTCCTGGACAGGGAGAAGGTCCTTGTCTACTTAAAAGTCCTGGAAACAAGGCAAAACAAAGGCACAGTGTGTGACTTCACTAGGTATTTTTATCACCCTGGAGTTCAGCCATTGATATGGCACAGATAATGTCGTATGTTCCACCAGACTGATCTCACTTTCCTCCCAGGCTCTAAAGACGACTTTATTTCCCAAGCACCCTTGCAATTACATTGGGCCCATGTGATTAAAGCTGACCTGTAGACTAGGAAGTGATGTGCATCACTTCTAGGCCCCAAATTCTCTGACACAATCCTCCAGGGTCTCCCCCCATTTCCACACTAACCCTAGATGACACATCTTGAAGTGCCAAACTTGGGAGGAAATTGGGTTCCTAAATAACTGTGGAGTAGAGCTCCCTGCCTCTCCTTCAGTTTACCTGCCTGGAACTTTTATATAAGCAATAACCTTGTTGCATTGAGCCACTGAGATTTGGGTGTTCTTTGTTATATTAGCTGGTGTTACCTACTCTGATTAGTGTACCATTCTAGCCATGATTGACTGGGAATTTACTCATTCATTCAGCATTTACTAAATGGCTGCTAATGGCAAGAACTCCAGTAGATGCTTTTTATAACTGAGGGCAGGAGAATTCACCTGCTGGACCATGAGCTTCTCAAATTCCTCCACAATCTCAGGAAAGCTAAGCCACTTGATTCCTGGCAAAAGTGCAAGGACTTGGCTGCCCGTCTTCATCAGTAGCAGGTCCATCTGCACCTGAGAGAGCAGGCCAGGGTGCAAAACCTGCCAGAAAGAACAGTAACACAGGAAGGGACAGGAAGGCACATTCACCCAGCCAGGGCTGAGTCCTACCATCAAAGGAGAGAGCCAGGCCACCCCCTCAGAGGAGTAAAGGGGAAGTGGTTCCAACACCCAGGACGCTCCAGCCTCCCTCACCCAGAGTGCCTTCCCTGAGGAGATGTGGGGTCAGCGCCTCAGCACTGCGCTTATCTTTCCTGGGAAGAACAGGGGGCCTTTTCTTCCCATATATGATACATTAAGCTTAGTTCAGCGAATCCTAAAGAGTCCATAAAAGTCACCATGGAGTGCTTGGTGAAATATGGACTCCCAAGCTCCTCCTACAGAATCACCTGCTCAGGGAGGGGGACTGGGAATCTGCATTTTCCTGAGTACATCAGGTAACTCTGCATCAGGTAATTCACAGCCTGATAAATAAGACCCTAGAGTCAGAGAACTGCAGTAGGAATGCACTGTGGTGCAGATGGGAAGAACTCTGGTTTTAAATTCCAGTTCTGCAACTCATCACAGTATGAAACTGGGCAAGCTACTCAACTTTTATCAGCCTCAAGTTCCATTGTTTAAAACATGGTGGTGGGTATACCAGGACATCTCAGCAAGTTGAGCGCTTGCCTTGCAACCTCAAGGTCTAGGGATCGAATCCCAGCCCTGACCCGTGCAAACCCATATGCTGAACTGTGGCACAAACTAGTAACCACTGGGATGGTGGAAAGGTTCTTGCAAGTCCCCAGTATGGTTCCCACCCCCCACAGCTCCACATCCACCTGTGCAGAATGAAACCATGTCACACCTAATGATGTATAACTATGGAGATGACTCTGGGCCTCCTCCCCCTTCTCTCTCATTCTCTCAAAACCAATAAAATCAACATAAAATAAAACATGGAGGTAACAGCCCCTATCTCCACTTCAAATCCTTTCAGGAACAAAGTGGGGCATAAGTAAATAGATAAAACCAATGCCTACCTCAAAGGCATCTCAAAAAAATTAAATTATGCATCAAACATGACTGGCATTTTCTAGTATACAGTAGGCATGCATTCCTTTTCTTTTGTCTTGGGGCTGGGGCGTGCAGCAGTAAGAACACACAGACTTCTCAGGATATTTCCAGTCTGGCGTTTCCCAAATGTGCCTGGCCTGGAGAACTACTTGCAGCATTTCTAAAGCACCAGGCCCCAGATTCCTCCTCCCTTGGAAATTGTAATTCAGTCTGTGTGAAGTGAGGCACCATTGGGAGGGTGTTTTTCCAAGGAGGTAAAAAGAAAGTGCCAGGGGCAACCTGCAATTTGTGTCGGCCAAATCCCCTGCATTGTGCTGAATGGGAATGGAAAAGCCTGCAGACAAAAAACAATGGAACTCAGGCAAGGGTGAGCGGAAATGAGAGTAGGAAGCCGTTTCTGTAAAAATGAATACTGCCATCCTGGGCTTGCCACAGCACATCTCACCTAGTCTGTCTTCAATTTACCTGGAGCCTGTAGGTCAGTTGGGCTTTGCTTCCTCCACCCACAGAGAAAGCAAACTCCAAAGCCTCATTTTCCTGTATCAGACAGTTCACACCACCACTCCCTCAAGCCAAGAAATAAAACAGCTTGCACATCACACTCAGACAGTGGTCAAGCTCACAGAAATTAATGTAAGCAATGTGCGGTGATTTGCCAAGGGGGGTTCCTGATCAGGGACAACTCCCTGGGTTTGGTGAGATTTTAGAGATGGAAAAGGCCTGGCTGAAGACAGAATACTTACTTTCACTGCCACAGGGATGAGGTGATCTAGCTTAGGTAGGTGGGCAGGTGCCGAAGCCTGACACCCAACTGTGTCTGATCCAACCAGGTCAGCTGTACGGAGGAGCAGCCTTTCTAGAAATGCCTGGTCAGCAAGACTTCCTGGAGGCCTCCACCCCTTCTCCAGCCGTCCAAAGAGCTCTCTTAGCCTGCCAACTGCCCCAGCTTCTGCAGACGGCTTCAGATTGGAGGCTTTGGCCAGTCTCTGGATGCTGTCATTCTCCAGGAAGGCAGGATTGGCACGTGCTTTGTACACTTGGGCCACGCAGCCTGAACCCACAGGTTCCTGCTTCTCAAAGTGGAGGACCTTCCCCCAGTCCTCCCCAAAAGCCTGTTGCAGGATGTGCTCAGTGTGAGTCCAAGGGTGTGGGGTCACCCGGACATGCAGCTTGGAGAACTGGGCACAGAAAGCCTCTGAGAAGAGATCTCTTCGGGTGCTTGCCCATTGGCCCAGTTTGATGTACGTTGGGCCTGAGGTCTCGGTGGCTTTCAGAAGCAGATGGAGCCAGAGGTTAGAGACACTGGGAGCCAGGTAGGTGAAGGGGTAGAGTAGAAGCAGGGGGAAGAATTTCATCAGGAGAGCCCCAGCCCGGAGCCAAATCCGGAGGTGCAGGAGACAGCCTAGCTGCCTCTCCTGGGAGACTCTCTCCAGGGGCCCATTTTCAGCTAGGTCACTCCAGCTGGCCCTTTGCTGACACAGGCTGTCAGAGGCCCCCTCACCCATGTCCCCATGGAAAGAGACGAGTTTGGGCAAAGTGCCAAGCAGAAGCCAACAGAGTCTGGCATTGTGAGGGCATCTAGAGGGTCTTAGAAGGCTGAATTTCTTTCTGAGCTCCAAACCCCTGAGGTGCCACAAGCAGAACCTGGCAGAGGAGCGCCAGAGGGTCACCATCGTCTCCCAGGTACACAGCCTAGGCTGCCTGCCCTCGACTTAAAGGGCACCTACCTATGTTCACACTTTGGCAAGGCTAAGGCTGACATGAGTCCGCGGTCCCAGCTGAGTATCCCACTTAGAAGTGGGGCAGCTCCCGGATCCCACGAAGCTCAAGTGCAGTCCAAGCCCAGTCCCGTGCCTAGCGCTGCCCCTGCAGGGCGGCACCACCCTGTAGGCCGCACAACCTTGCCCCGCCTTGCCCGCAGGAGGAGCCAGCCCATCCGTCCCTCCCGGCTCCACGCCCCGCGCCCTCTGGGTACCTGGCCTGGCCTTACGGCCCGAGGCCGCCTAGGGGCCTGCGCCCGGCACAGGTTGCGTCTACGGGGGCTTTCGGGACTGACTCCACCGTGAGAAGGGGCGGAGCCAAGCCGGACGCGAAGGCAGGCCCGGGGCGGGGCCAAGCCGGACGCCAAGGCAGGCCCGGGGCGGGGCCAAGCCGGACGCGAAGGCAGGCCCGGGGCGGGGCCAAGCCGGACGCCAAGGCAGGCCCGGGGCGGGGCCAAGCCGGACGCCAAGGCAGGCCCGGGGCGGGGCCAAGCCGGACGCCAAGGCAGGCCCGGGGCGGGGCCAAGCCGGACGCCAAGGCAGGCCCGGGGCGGGGCCAAGCCGGACGCCAAGGCAGGCCCGGGGCGGGGCCAAGCCGG